>BGNK01007510.1:1943-17571 GCA_003297005.1 Symbiodinium sp. clade A Y106
GGAGGACTTGACACCGAGCATCGAGAGAGCAATTAAAATGTATGCTGCCGAACACAATATGCCCATCGACAAGGTCACGCCACAGATGGTCAAATCCTCGGAACTGGGCCTGGAATACTCCGCCTGCAAAGGCCTAGACACTTCTGCACGGGGTGCAGCTGGACAGGCCTTGAACAGGGCCATGGACAAGTCTCCTCACGTCAAACACGAGATATACAAGTGGTTATCCGAAGATTTGANGCCATGGACAAGTCTCCTCACGTCAAACACGAGATATACAAGTGGTTATCCGAAGATTTGAAAAAGAAGTTCAGAACTTCATGGGCCATCGAGCGATCCTTCGAGAAGGTGTGCAAGCAGCGGACCAGGGTGTTGAGGAATCTTAGATGTTTATTTGAGTAATGACACACACTGTTCATTTCCCTTTTGCTTGTTATGAGGAAGATAAAAACTGTAGTGATTCTGAAACCAGCTTAGGAATGTCTCTCGACAGCAGGAGCTGGGCAGCTGGAAGTCGGAGCTTCAATTGAGAGTCCNTATGAGGAAGATAAAAACTGTAGTGATTCTGAAACCAGCTTAGGAATGTCTCTCGACAGCAGGAGCTGGGCAGCTGGAAGTCGGAGCTTCAATTGAGAGTCCACTACGGAGGGGCTCACCAGCCGGAGGCCAAGAGACAGACTGACAATTACGTGGCGATGTGTCGTCAGTTTGGAGTGCCTTGGATACAAGAGCATTTTTAGGTTTCTGAGGTTCATGCTTTTTCGTTTTGTTGTTCTNACAATTACGTGGCGATGTGTCGTCAGTTTGGAGTGCCTTGGATACAAGAGCATTTTTAGGTTTCTGAGGTTCATGCTTTTTCGTTTTGTTGTTCTTGTGTGTTTCGTTTTTGTGGGCCCCTTGATCAGGAGATCTTTGTCGACTACAACAAGTGGACCAAGGCCGAGAACTTTTTGTTGGTGGAGAAATTGAGCTCCAGCACTCAGGAAGAGGAGTGGGCTGAGATCGCAACCCAATGTGATCTCAGCCCCACCTACGAGACAGAGGCCTTCCAAGCCAAGGCTCGCCGCAAATTCGCGGCCGCCAATGGTTTGCCCTTCGAGTCGGTCACCGTGAAGCAGGTGCAGGAGAGTGACCTGGGCCTGCAGGGCTATGCCGAGATGATCATCACGGTGCCGGGCATCGAAGTGGTCGAGGACGACAAGGATGCAAAGGCCAGCACCCGCAAGCCGAGTAAGCGAAAGCTCTCCAAGGAGAAGGACATCGAGGAGGCTCCTGTGCCAGAGGAAGCGAAGACGACCGAGAAGGAGAAGAAGCCCAAGGTCGAGAAAGACAACAAGAAGGAACAAAACAAGCCCAAGGCGAAGNCCAAGGAGAAGGACATCGAGGAGGCTCCTGTGCCAGAGGAAGCGAAGACGACCGAGAAGGAGAAGAAGCCCAAGGTCGAGAAAGACAACAAGAAGGAACAAAACAAGCCCAAGGCGAAGGCGAAGGCCAAGCAGGAGGGCTCGGTAAAGGATGCAGAGGCAGCCGCCAGGACGGTGGTGTTGCAGATCCAACGTGCTTCGCAGACCGTGGAGAGGTTGCAAGGGGCTTTGCATGGCGAGCAGTGGGCAACCCCGCTGATGAAGGAGTTTGACTCCCTGCAGGCGGCCCTGAAGCTCCAGGTCCAGCCCACGGACGGAGACGACCTCAGCGAGTTTGTGAGCGAGCTGAAACTTGCTGTGTTTTCGGGGACCGGTGCCAGCAGCACAAAGTCCCTGAAGAAGGAGTACAAGGATCGGTACATCCCACTGCTCAGCATGTTCAAAGATCGATGCCAAGGTGCCGCCCAGCAGTGACTTGGCTAGATTCATGTTTTGCTTTTGTCATTGAATGTTTGTGCCATGTATCCGCTGTTTCGGTTTTCGCTATCAGACCAGGATGCTGGACCTCGCCAACAAGATGGACAACATGTTCAAAGCCGTTTCGATCGACGCCGACCCCAACCCCAAAGGTGCCAGGAAGTCGGCTCTGAAGAAGAGGACCCGGAGTGAGAGGGACCTAGCTGGTGGCTCCTTTTCGTCTGTCTGAGAGTTTTTCATGGCAGGTAGGATCNCCGACCCCAACCCCAAAGGTGCCAGGAAGTCGGCTCTGAAGAAGAGGACCCGGAGTGAGAGGGACCTAGCTGGTGGCTCCTTTTCGTCTGTCTGAGAGTTTTTCATGGCAGGTAGGATCACATGCAGTGCCGACAACTCGGTACTGATATGTGGTGATGTGCAGCCATGCCTCGGCCCGCAACCCGGAACCCAGGACCCAAAACACGAGGGGAGCTTTCTCCCAAACATGTTCATTANCAGCCATGCCTCGGCCCGCAACCCGGAACCCAGGACCCAAAACACGAGGGGAGCTTTCTCCCAAACATGTTCATTAGCACAACAAACAGAAACCAAGTCATGGTTGCACACAATGCCAAGTGTTTACGATGCACCTCCCATCGGTGCTTGTGGCCTGGGAGGGGTAAGAACCTAGGCTGAAGTCCAGATCATCTGATGCTTCAAAAAAGAGGGCATTGTTTGCAAAGCTTGCAGAGTCGGTTCGTGGACGAGAGTGGCCCAGCACCGGATGTGAAAGGACAGCNTAAGAACCTAGGCTGAAGTCCAGATCATCTGATGCTTCAAAAAAGAGGGCATTGTTTGCAAAGCTTGCAGAGTCGGTTCGTGGACGAGAGTGGCCCAGCACCGGATGTGAAAGGACAGCCGCCCATGTTTGTGCTTGTGTCCGCAGCTAAAGTGCAGCTAAGGTATGTGGCATGAACAAATACGGCGGGCCTTCATTCCAATGCTACATAGCTTGCACAGCTGCTTCATGCATGTTAGAGAANACAACTCGGTACTGATATGTGGTGATGTGCAGCCATGCCTCGGCCCGCAACCCGGAACCCAGGACCCAAAACACGAGGGGAGCTTTCTCCCAAACATGTTCATTAGCACAACAAACAGATACCAAGTCATGGTTGCACACAATGCCAAGTGTTTACGATGCACCTCCCATCGGTGCTTGTGGCCTGGGAGGGGTAAGAACCTAGGCTGAAGTCCAAATCATCTGATGCTTCAAAAAAGAGGGCATTGTTTGCAAAGCTTGCAGAGTCGGTTCGTGGACGAGAGTGGCCCAGCACCGGATGTGAAGGGACAGCTGCTCATGTTTGTGCTTGTGTCCGCAGCTAAAGTGCAGCTAAGGTATGTGGCAAGAACAAATACGGCGGGCCTTCATTCCAATGCTACATAGCTTGCACAGCTGCTTCATGCATGTTAGAGAATGGTCCGGATGTGAAAGGACGTCCAGCTTTTCACGTTTGTGTTTGTTGGGGCAGCCCTGAACTCCGAGCCTTAAGGTATACAAGCAGAGAGCATGAAGCCATGCATGTTGTGATAACATATTCCATGTGGCCGGGATGCGAAAACGTGCTCTTGCAGAATTACAGCATGAAGATTTGAACTCAGGGCCGACGCCCGAGCAGCTGCAAGCTGGCCAGCAGCTGCGAATGTTNGATAACATATTCCATGTGGCCGGGATGCGAAAACGTGCTCTTGCAGAATTACAGCATGAAGATTTGAACTCAGGGCCGACGCCCGAGCAGCTGCAAGCTGGCCAGCAGCTGCGAATGTTTTTGCTGGATCGATTCTGCACGGGAGCCTTGCCTGGTTCCGATGTGGCAGAGTTATGCCACTACATCACGAAAGCTGGAGGTGCAGGTGTTGCTCCATGGGCCCTGAGGCCAGAGCAGGCCACTCGGCACGGGCACGAACATATCCAATTGCACGCAGGAAAAGAGTTTCCAGAAATGGATTTGGATTATATCACTGTTCCTCTTTTCGAGAAGAGACAATCCAGGAGAGTTTCAGAGAAAATTCCCATCATGTTGCCCTCGACACTCTTTAGCAAGTTCGTGGAGCATGCCGGGGTGTTAAGCAAGGACGCCGAGAACTTCCGAAAAATGCTTGAAGATTTGCCCTGCTACGACAATCACCCTGTTGTTCAAAGGGCCCGAGCTGCTGGAAACATGAAACTTGTCCGGCCCATTGCTCTTTACTGGGATGGGGTTCGCTACTCGGTGCACGATTCTTTCACTGGGTTCTATGTGACGGATATCTTGTCCGGGCANGCCCGAGCTGCTGGAAACATGAAACTTGTCCGGCCCATTGCTCTTTACTGGGATGGGGTTCGCTACTCGGTGCACGATTCTTTCACTGGGTTCTATGTGACGGATATCTTGTCCGGGCAAAAGTTCGTTTCCTTTCTGCTTCGTTCCTCTGCCAGAAAAGCTCATTTGCTGTTTGGTTCTTTGCCGGGTGAGTCCCATGGAATCCTTGTACATGGTAGATTGTAGACTTTACCTTAATACCATGAACCTTTCATTAATTGCACTCCAACCTAATGCCCCGAAACTNCATGGAATCCTTGTACATGGTAGATTGTAGACTTTACCTTAATACCATGAACCTTTCATTAATTGCACTCCAACCTAATGCCCCGAAACTAATGCCCCCAAGCTCCGCATTCGCCCGAGGTTCCGAAGACATGTGCCGTTGTGGTTGTCGTGGCTGGTGCAGCATCTATCCGCTACTGGACGCATGGGTGCAAGATCTTGACAAATTGCAGACTGCCATGAAGTGTGCTGTTATGGATATCCAATGCGACTGGCCAGCATATCTGGAAATAGCAGGTGCTAGATTCTGGAATCATAGCATCCACCCGTGCCCATTGTGCAACATGTCGCAAGACGACATGAATCCAGACATCCTGGAAAACATTACTCTGGACAATCTGGGCTTCGAGTTGTACTCTGACGAACAGTACAAGACCGATATCGATAGCTTCACCAAGGTGTCTCAGAAGTCTTCTAAACCCTAAATCCGATTCTTAAAGCCAAATCCTAAAATCCTCACCCTAGAATCCTAGAGCCCTAAGAGAGATGTCGATCCCAACATATTTCCCAACCCAGGTAGTTCTGATGGATTCCGAAGACATGCTTCGCACCATTGCCCGAAATCTGGAGTACAACAGAGACGCCCGAGGGCGGCACCTGGTTCGCGATGTGGATCTGCCACAGCTGCGGCTCCGCAAAGGTTGGCGGCTGGAGCCGTCCAGGAGTCTACCTGATGTTGCTCAGTTCGAATTTCAAGCCGTGCCATTTGAGGCTACGTTTTGGGTGGCGCCCAGGACAGCGAGGCTCACACACAGCTGTCCACTTTATTTATTGGAAGGGGTCAGCCACAACAGCTGGTCGATAGATTTGATGCATGCCTGGCATTTGGGTCCTCTACAACAGCTGGTCAGTTTGGCGATTCATACCTGCATCTCTTCTGGAGTTTTCTCGCCCAGGACGGCAAACATGGCACCTGCCGATGTACGAGAGCTAGCCTTGCTGGCTATCAAAGCAGAACTGTTCCAATTTTACAAGATTCTTCGGTCAGAAGACCCTGATTGGCGACAGAAAGGCTCNAGAGCTAGCCTTGCTGGCTATCAAAGCAGAACTGTTCCAATTTTACAAGATTCTTCGGTCAGAAGACCCTGATTGGCGACAGAAAGGCTCCGAGGCTTGTTGGCTGCACCCAAGCTTTAAATCTTGTAGCCTTCAACCAAATCACCAAAAAAACAAACCCTGTAAGAACCCTAAACAGTACCCTAAACAGTAGACAGTAGACTCTTCCCANAAATCTTGTAGCCTTCAACCAAATCACCAAAAAAACAAACCCTGTAAGAACCCTAAACAGTACCCTAAACAGTAGACAGTAGACTCTTCCCACTCAAATCAAGGTATGGAATTTGACAACGTCGATGCTTGGCAACCAGGAGACCTACGGCCTGCAGGCAAAAGCTGCTGAAAGCCATGGCTTGCTGAAGTTCGTGCTATGGCTATTGGAAAAATATTCCGATGAGTTTGAGAAGCTGCCAGAAGAGACATCCAGACCGCTCGCAATCTTGAAAGCNGCTGCTGAAAGCCATGGCTTGCTGAAGTTCGTGCTATGGCTATTGGAAAAATATTCCGATGAGTTTGAGAAGCTGCCAGAAGAGACATCCAGACCGCTCGCAATCTTGAAAGCCGCCACGCAGGCGGCGAACAGCATGGATGACATCTTGCTGAGCCGAATGCAGTGCCCGCATTTGATGCAACACTATCTGCGATTCCTTACACTGTACCTCAAAGCTGGAGGAGTTTGGCGACCCAAGTGCCACTTGCCTCTGCATCTTATCCAAAGAGCAATGGTGCAAGGCGACCCTCGACTCTATTCTACCTATCGAGACGAGAGTCTCAATGGAGTCATCGCGAAAATCGCGAGGTCAGCACATCGCTCCACGTGGGGCAATGTCATACACTTCAAATGCTGCATTCTCNCATCGCGAAAATCGCGAGGTCAGCACATCGCTCCACGTGGGGCAATGTCATACACTTCAAATGCTGCATTCTCAACCAGAGAAGCTTGGAAGCGATCGTGGGAGCCGCTTCTTCGAGTGGTTGAGACTTTTGTGCTGGCTGGAAAAGTACGTGTCGGAGAAGCTGCATTTGCAAACCACAACCCTTCTTTCAGGATCTCACATCAGGGTCTTTCAGGATCTTTGAAGGGTTTTCAGGGTCTTTCGGGTTAGGGTTTCTGGTTTTAAAACCTTAAACTTAACCCTAAACCCTAAACCGGCTCAAACGGCTCAAGCTTAAGCANGTCTTTCAGGATCTTTGAAGGGTTTTCAGGGTCTTTCGGGTTAGGGTTTCTGGTTTTAAAACCTTAAACTTAACCCTAAACCCTAAACCGGCTCAAACGGCTCAAGCTTAAGCAGCTGCGTCTGACTGATCCAAATCTTTGGCACAAGGCAACTCGCAAATACAGCCGAATCGGGAAAATGGAGTCGAAATCACAGCTTATCACAGCTCACCCGGGACTGTAGAGACGACTCGCTGAATGCATGCAATCGGAAAATACCTTAATTTTACCCTAATTTGGCTCAAACGGCTCAAGCCTGCAAGGCTGCACCAGGCAACCCGTGAATGTANTGTAGAGACGACTCGCTGAATGCATGCAATCGGAAAATACCTTAATTTTACCCTAATTTGGCTCAAACGGCTCAAGCCTGCAAGGCTGCACCAGGCAACCCGTGAATGTAGACGAGTCGTGATTAACTTGTTGGCCTTAAGCTTTTTGGCTCCCGCACCCGTGTCGTCTCTATTTTTTGGAGTCGCGAGTATCTGACATGGGTCGTGGCTCTGATAAATGGAGTCACCCAGGGGTCTGGGAGGGGATACCATTGAGCTATTTCTTCAAGTGGGCGAAAACTCGAGGTTGGAGTGGCTAGGGATGGAGACCGACTACACGAACTACAAGCTAGGGATGTCCAAGAAAAGGGCTGACTGGCTAGCTAGCTGGTTGGGAGAGAAGTCGGACTCCGGCGAGGTGGCTGCGAAGGAGATGCAACAGCTCTTGACTGGAGAGACCCTTTTTGGGCCCCCTCCACGCCTGGTCGGCGGCTATCCAGGGACGCGAAGGGCTACTGGTCATTCCCACCATGTTGCGCGTCCTCATGACCTGGCTAGCGGAGAAGCTCACCTCCGGCGACAGGCTACAACGCCCCGTCCGGCTACTTCGAGGGCTACGAGGTTCTACACTGACGCTAAGGCGGAGTCCACGAGAGCATGGATAGGGGGCTTGCTGGAGATAGGCGAGGGGAAGCCGGGACCCTGGTTCTCCCTCGAAGTGGATAGAAGCTGGGCACCTTGGGCCTTCTCTAAGGGAGACCCGAAGAAGGCGATGGCTGCGCTAGAGTTGCTAGCGGCCCTCGTCGGGATACGTCTCTGGGTCCGGGAGGGCGAGGATAGGAAGACCTCGCGAGTTGCCATCAGAGGATATACGGATAACAAATCCAATGAATCCCTCTTGAAGATCCCAGTACCCACTTTGCTGGAGGTGACGATGCCGAGAACCAAACCCCCTTCCGTGCAGAGGTTTGTGCTCTTCAGCTTGCTCCTTCAGGCCGCTGCTTGGGGAGCCGATGGGCATGTCACTGTCTTTGTTGATTGCTCAGCAGCGCTGCACGCAAGGGTTCATTGTCCCTCCATGCCGCTTGCAGGTCGACGCTTAGCACAGCTTTTGCAAGCTTTGTCTAGAACTTCTCTTCGGGTTCAGCTAGAATGGGTTCCTGCTCACGGCCTGGAAACCCAAACACCCTAATCTTGATGTCACCAAAGTACGACAGCTCAACGAGGCGGCAGATCGTTCGGCCAAAGCCTGTGTCAACAGACGACTTCGTGGCTCACTACGTCAAAAGTGGGCTGCTGATGCTGCCCAGGTCAAGCAGTGCGAGCTCCGAGCAGTTCAGGCCTCGGCTCAAACTGCTCTGAGGCTTCACGAACACCAAGGCAAAGCAGCTTCCCCGGGAGGCTGCCAAAGCCGCTCGCGATGCTGCCCTAGCCTGACTTTCCTGCCTCTCCTTTCCTGGTTTTTGGCTGGGTTGTTTAGGGTTCCTCCTCTGTGCCCCCTAGCGTTTAGGCCTCGGTTTTCCCCCCCTTCTTGCGTGCCGTGCACTGCTGTGCACTCCCTTGACGGGCTGCCGTGACTGCTGCCGACAAGCCACACTGGGCTTCTGCCCTTGGTGCGCCGTGTGCCCTCTGAGAGTGACTGCTTGTCAACTGGTGCTTGCCACTTTGGCGAGTCGCTGGAATCAGAAGGGCTTCTGCACACTTCCTTGCTAACCGTCGGCTCCCTGCGTGGTAGTCGTGGTCTTCCGGCTTCGCTGGCTGCTGGCTCCTGGCTGCTGGAGGCTGCTTCTGACCCAAGGCCCCTGAGAGTGCCTCTGCTCTCCTCCTACTTCGAGAACTCCCGCAGCTCTGCTGGTGGTGCCGCCGCTGCTGCTTGCTGCTTCGTGGGCTGCTGGCTTGCGCTGGCGCTGCTCCTGGCGGCACTCCGAGCTGCTGACTTGTTCTGAGCTCCTACAGCGTTGTGACACCTGAACTCGCTCGCTCTGTACAGTTTAGGTAGTTTTGTGGCTGGAGGCTTCGGCCTCACGGCCTAGGCCTTTCTGCCATTGTTCTGTGCTGTACATCTTTGAACTACTGGCAGTTGAGACTTGGAGCTGCACTAGTGCTTTTGGCTCCGACCTTAGGCGTGCGCTTGCGGAACCCTTTGTACACACCAGTTCCGTTTGCTGCCCACAGTAGTGTACTCGTTAGCTGACTGGCTCCTGCTTGTCTGTACTCACCACAGAATGGAGCTTACCTCACCCGAGTGCTAGGTCTCTCACGTCGGACTCCTGCTACCGTGAAGACTGGCATCACTGTATAGTTTTGGAAATTGTAACGCTTGCTGTACAGCGCATTCGGTACATTTCTTTCGGGACGAAGTGGCAGCTGGCACGCCATGCATGCTCCCATGTGTGGCGCGAGAACCCAATAAGCAAAAAGAATCCCTCTTGAAGAAGGCTATGACGACAAAGTATCCTTCCACGCTAGTTTTAATGGAGACGGCTAAAGAGCTATCCCACCGGAACTGTGAGCTACAGCTACAGTGGATACGGAGAGATCTCAACCAGCTAGCGGATGACCTCACCAACGAGGAGTTAAAGTCTTTCGACCCCGGCTTGAGGATAGCCCTCAAGGTTGTGAGCTCGGTGTCGTCACTCGGCTAGTACGACTACTCTAGCTAGTACCACTTGGTGGCCTGCAGGGGATGGTGGTGGGCTAGATTGTGCTAGTGCACGTACCTCGTGACGAGGAACGAGTTACGACTATGTGTGCTAGCCCGATAATCTTCCCACCGAAATCATCGCAGGTGTTTCGGCTAGAAACTACTGCTATCTACATGCTCTCTTTGGGCTACTGTCGTCAACACGCCAGAGCAGTGATAGCATGACTTTGGAATGGCGAGGAACCGTGCTTACTTCCGCGGCCATTCTGGATAAAGTCCCTTAAGGGGGGGGTAATTTTGAAGTACCCACCCTTCCCGCCCGGGGGATGGCTAGCCTGAGGCTAGCGACAATCTCCAGGCTAACTGGGATTTGTGCCACATCCATGAAAAAGGAGAGTCTCAGTGAGCTGCTGCGTTGTGAGCTCGTTGTCGTCACTCGGCTAGTACGACTACTNGACAATCTCCAGGCTAACTGGGATTTGTGCCACATCCATGAAAAAGGAGAGTCTCAGTGAGCTGCTGCGTTGTGAGCTCGTTGTCGTCACTCGGCTAGTACGACTACTCTAGCTAGTACCACTTGGTGGCCTGCAGGGGATGGTGGTGGGCTAGATTGGGCTAGTGCACAACAAGGTCCACACCGTGGCCCAGCACAACCTCATCAACCTTTACTGGGTCATGCATTGGACTCAGGCGGTTCCCACGGAGTACCCAGACATGTGGCAGTCCTTCGAGAACAGTGTCTACATGGCTCAATGGGATATCTCCATGAGCCATGGTGGCTCAACAGAGCCAAGGCCAGAGCCCTCTCAGAACTACTTGTTCACCTGGCCAGGCAAGACTTCAGTGGAGCTCATGGCCTGTCTGCGAACCGCTGAAGTGTACAAGGTTGACGAAGAAACAGACAACATCTCGGAGGAGCAGTGCTATCCCATCTGGGACCAAGTGGAGCAGGCCGACGAGGATGAGGTGAAACAGTTTGTGGAGACAAAGTCATTCGACAAGGTGCACCGGAACTCCCTGACCAGCGATACCATCGTGATCGATGCGACATGGGTTCGCAAATGGAAGCGGTATCCAGATGGACGCCTGAAGGTCAAGTCCCGGTTGTGTGCCCGCGGCTGTTTCGACAAGCAGAAAGACTTGCTCAGCACTCCGAGCACCACTGCGACGAGATTGTCACAACGGATTCTGGTGTCGACAGCATCCATTACCAGGAGTGACTTGGAATCCTGGGACATCTCGGGCGCGTTCCTGAAAGGTCTCTCGTTTGAAAGGGTGAGAGAGATGTTGCTGGCCCGTGGCATCAAAAGCCCGGTGCGGAAAGTTGCCATCATAGCGCCAGCCAACGTCTGGAGGCATCTGGCCAAGTTCGATGCCCGCTTCAGGATTGACATGATCAAGGTGAACGACTATGTGCTCCTGTGCCTGAAGCCAGTCTATGGGTTGAGCGACGCACCGTTGGCCTGGCAACTTTGTCTACATGCTCACTTTCAGGAGCAGAAGGGCACTCGACCTTGATGGATGAGAACTACTTTTCCTGGCGCAACGAGAAGGACCAGTATTCCTCCGGCGTCACGACCCATGTCGATGACTGTGGACCGCGGAAATGGCTGGACGAGCAGTGCGCTCTTTTGGTGGTCAAGTTCGGCAAGGTTTCGCATCAGAAGCTGCCTTTCACCCACTGTGGAGTGCTGCGCAGCAGAACGACGGACGGCATCAAGATGTCGCAAGATGAGTTCTGCATGAAGCTGAAGCCGGCTCCCGTGCCCAGCCGATCCGATGACAACGTGCTCCAGCCCAGCGAGCTCACGGACTATCGGAGCATCCTGGGTGGCCTGTTGCGGTTGACTGCCACGAGACTGGACCTCATCGCGGACGTCTGTGCTCTGCAATCTCAGGTGACGCGAGCCAAAGTCTGCCACTTGAAGCAAGCCAACAACATCGTGAAGAAGGCCAAGGCTGAGTTGGGTCAGAATGTGGGGCTTCACTACAGGTACATCAAACTTCCTTTCAGGTTGGCGTGCGTGCACGACTCTTCTGCGGCTGGAAACGTCAGGAACTATGCGCAGGAGGGTGTGTTGATTCTTCTCTGCGAAGACGGGCTCGTTGACTACAGCCTGGAGGATGAGCACATCCTGGAAGACCACCAGACTAGTTTGCTGGGTGGTCGTGCTCATATCCTATGGGGACACGGTGCAAAAGCTAAACGCATCAGCTACTCGACGTCCCATGCTGAGACGCTGGCTGCCATCTCCGGCTTGGAAGCTAGCACGCTAGTGGCAGTGAGACTGGCCGAACTCATGTACATCCCTGGCAAGGCGTCTCTTCAGGCCCTCATCGCGACACAGGAACAAGGAATCCCCAGGTTTCCCACTGACTGCTACACTGACTGCCGGGATTTCTTCGAGTTGTCAAGTGGCGACAAGTCAGTCAGTCAGGACAAGAATCAGAGGCTGTACATCCTCGCGTTCCGGAAGGCCAGAATGATGGGGCGGATCCGGTTCTTGATTTTGTGCCCGACTCAGTCGATGACGGCAGACGCGCTCACCAAGTCTATGGTGAGTCCTCCTCTGATGAAGTTGCTCAGCTGCGGCGATGTGGAGTTCTTCAATGAAGGCGAACACAAGATGACCTTGCGGTCACTTCCACGCCTGGCTGCATTGGAGGAAAAACATTTCGACATGCATGATCGCGAACTGATCCGCGAAGTGGCGACTCTGGCGGCTTCTTCCTTCCTGGCCACGTCGAGGCAACGAATGATTTGGACTGGTTTGTTGTTGGCCTCACTGGCGACTACAGCGACAGCGAGCTCTACGGGGCCGACATACACGACATCCTCTTCAGCGCCTACTACAACATCTTCCTCGGCGCCTACTACGACCTCTTCTACGGCGTCTTCATCCTATGGTGATGAATGGATGTGGTTACTGACAATGGTTGTGATTGTGATCTCCACCGAACGGATGCTTTGTCAATCACTCCGACTTTGGTGGAGACACCTCTTCGGCGGCAGGAATCAAAGTGCCGCAACCATGGACATCGATGATGAAGGTGAGCCCGTGGTCAACATGGACATGGATGAGGCGTTCATTTGCGAAAGCGCAGCTAGTGCTGCAGCTGCCCCAGAGACTCCGTCCTTGCAAGAGCTGCGCACCATGATCGACGAGATTCGAGCTGACCGTGATCGCTGCCGTGAACTAGCCATGACTCGTAGCTCCGAAGTTGCCAGTCTTCGAGCTCTCAGCGACAACCGCTGGCAGACGATCGAACGGCTGTCAAATCAGCTGCAAACCGAGCGCAGAAGGAATGCGGCTCCCGAACTTTTCGTGACCTCCTCTACCTGCAAGGTGTACCACAACAATCGGCAATGCTATCACATACGTACGAACAACTCAGTTAGGTCTCTTCGAGCATGCCGTGATTGTGTGGAAAACCCTTGAGTTTCGTGTCGAGAACGGTGAGCGGAGTAGAGTTTCTTGTGCACACCCGACTCCTCAGCTTGCTGTTGTGACTGATCTTACCGGAGCGCTTGAGCCCAAACAAAGAGCTTTGATCCGAGTATAACAGACACACAACGGCTTGACTTGCGGGAGTGTATAAGGGTTCGCCCCCATGCAGTATGCACGTGCCATGGTTAACTGTGAGAGGTAGCACGGCTAAGTTGTATTTTTTTCTCTCAGGCGTAACTTTTCCTCTTGGATGTAACATTTTCCGAACCCCACTTACCCGACCTACCGCCACTACCCCACTTGCCCCACCTATCCCACCTACCCCGACTACCCACAAGACGAAAACCCTCCCTAATGAGTGAATCCAGCAGGAACCTTTTCCCGAAGACCAAAAATCCTGAGGAGTGAATCCAGCAAGAACCTTTTACCCAAGACGAAAACCGTAGGGAATGAATCCAGCGAGAACATTTTGCCCAACACGAAAAGCGTAAGGAGTGAATCCAGCGAGAAACCTTTACCCAAGACGAAAACCCTAAATGAGCCTTGTGTGACGGCACAAAAATTGTGCTTTATAGTTTTAATACACCAGAAAAAGTTAGCGGTTTGCTGCTAAAGACACCAAAAAAGCTATAACTAAGATGCCTGTTTTGGCAACTTTTTTGCACAGATGTGCCGACTTTGGAGCCGAAGAAAAGTTACAATTCATTCACTTTGCTGACAAAGCTGGAAAGTCACATCTAAGAGAAAACGTCACAACAAAGTGTTCTACCGGCATGAGATGGGATGGCGGATGGTGCCGGAGAGGTGCATCCCTTTAGGCTGGCATATCGAGCTTGGAATTGGTCGGACAGATCCGAGCTTTCCGAGACCATCCAAACTCAAACACAGATCCCTGCAAAAGGGGAGTTGGCTTGAAAGATGAAATGCACCTATATTTGTGGAGCTTGTTTGGATTTCAATGGGTTTCAACAAGTAGACCAGCACCAGTCGACCATGAACCGTTGTGGCTGCGAATGTTCCACAGCTTTGCTTTGGAATGATGGAGGTACAAGCGGATACGCATCAACCAATACAGCTTCCCAGACTCCGTGCGAGTTTCTCCACAGGTGAAGGACTGCGTTACAACATGAGTGTGCTTTAGCCTGGGCTATAAATGCGGCTGTCATTCGAGAGAGTGATATGCGATCCTCTGCATGGCGCAGAGCACAGGGAGTGCCTTTCGATCAATTCTTGTAGGCCACCATGGTCAATAAGTAGGTCAGGTCACGAAACGCAGAAGAATAGCGGCATCATGAAGACAAGAACCCTGGCCGGTGCGGATGCATGGTGCGCAATCGCTTAGGCATGCTGCGATGCGCTACCGCTTTTGCACAAGCCCGAAAGCTATCGAAAGCTGCTCGGCCTTTGCAACGAAGCCAAGCATTGGCAAAATTGTGATGGTGCTCTTGAGCCTCCGCAGTGGGAGGCCCCACATCTGCTTTTGCATATCCAGCTAATCCGGCCGCTTGGAACGGTTGTGCCATTCCGAGTCTCGCCTTTTCCGCATTCCTTCCTGTCATTGTGCGCATAGTTTCTGTTTGCACACCAACCTGGCAAGCTTGCGATGGGTTTCCGTTTGAAATCCGTTTGCACTGGAGTGCCTCTGATTCCTCATGCACAGCCTCGCGACCGGGAGGCTGTGGCAATCAACAGCGTGGGCGGGTGAGAATAAGCTGTAGTTGTTGAAGCGTGGCCAGAGGAGATTAGCTTGATTAGCATCATGCCCCTCAGCGAGGGAGCAACAGGAAAGTGGTAGGGGCTGTCCCTAGTCAATTCGCTTTGACTGCAACCCATGTAGATTGTTGTTTCTTCACGTCCAGCTTCCAAGCTATTGTCATACTGACAGGTCCGCCTGCGTAAATCTTGTGAGGGTTACTGAAGCGTGGTGAGACTTATTCGTGTTTCTTGAAACCTTGGAATCGCACTGTGGTCAACTTGGAGTGTCGTTATAAAGGACGTACGGGTTACAGTCTGCTTCGCGCGATACAGCTTTCTGCTGATCCTTCCGCGTCCGATGTGAAACTACACAGTCTTTCTGTGTCGTTTGTGCTACTGGTGTTCACTGTAACATACTGGTATTACAACACAGCATAACATAGTCTAGCATAAGGTAATGTAATGTAGTCCCAGTATGATATGCCGGTAATACCATTAACAGTCACAATGTTGATTATGATTGTAGTCATCGGAATCCTATACCGGCGGTAAAGCTGCCAAGGTCGCTAGCTGCTCGGTTCATCTGGCTTAGTTGCTGACTAAAAAACTTTAATTGGACCTTGCCACAAAATCCCATTGCGGCTGCGATGGGCGACTGCACTTCGAGTACTCGCGCATACGCTCGAGTACGCTCGAGTACGCTCGAGTACGCACGAGTACGCTCGAGTACGCTCGAGTACGCACGAGTATGCTCGAGTACGCTCGAGTACGCTCGAGTACGCTCGAGTACGCACGAGTACGCACGAGTACGCTCGAGTACGCTCGAGTACGCTC
>BGNK01007512.1:0-11811 GCA_003297005.1 Symbiodinium sp. clade A Y106
CCACAGACCCACAGACCCACAGACCCACAGACCCACAGACCCACAGACCCACAGACCCACAGACCCACAGACCCCCACACACACACGCACACACACACACACACCCACACACACACACACAGAGACACAGAGACACACACAGAGACACACACAGACACACACAGACACACACACACACACACACAGACACAGACACACACACACAGACACACACACACACACACAAACACACACAGACAAACACACACACACAAACACACACACACAAACACACACACACACAAACACACACACACACACACAAACACACATACAAACACACACACACACACAAACACACACACACACACACACATGCCCTGCAACTGTGAACATTGACTTGCGCAAGGAGCTACAGCCATGCACGCTGCAGTCTAAGCTGCCAACTCGCCTTACAAGCTACAAAGCCTCTTGCACAAATGGATAAAAAGCATGCTAAGCACGAGCTACCCAGTCCGAAGTTGAGCACAAAGCCACAACCGCCAAGACGGCGCAAGATTCCAGGGTGAATCGCTTTGGATGACTGCACAAAAAACACTTTGAAGGAAGTGTGCAAAGCTGAGACAGGTTCCAAAGCTAGCAGCATGTCACGAAACCCCACATTTCAGGTCTCAGTTTCACTCACGCGCCTTGCAACATCGTTGTTTGACGACGTGTATGTGCGATGGCGACTCCCACAATGGAGGGCTTCGGCGTGCCTTGGGGCCTTCCTATGAGTGGTCGGATCCTCACGTCGCACTCGGGTTCCAATTCCAATTGGTGCTGAGCAGGTGCAGGATCGGGAACCATCCCGAGTCTTCCTGTGACACCTGGGGGCTTCCCGGCCGTTTGCTAAGCTTCCGCTACGTCTGAATTTCATGTTGCAGCATCACCATCCTGCACGTGTTGCACAAGGCCTTGCTGGATGCAGCAAGGCAACAAACTGAATTGGTGTTTTGGATCGTGAGGACGGCTTCTAATTCTATTGACGTCGAGAGAAGCTGTTCCATGCTCGCCAGTTGAACAGGACTGTGCAAGAGCATGAAGGCAGAATCTCTTCACTGCACCTCGCTCAGTTACAACAACCCATGTTCGCTAGCGCTCAATGTGTATTTACAGAGACGAGCCGTATCGGCTCGAACGACCAAGGTCACGTCAACTTGCCGACCAGCTGAAATTGCTGTCGGAGGCTGGCCGATGGCCACCAGCGAGAAAAGCTTTGTGCAGCATGCAGGATCGGAAGATTTTCAAGTCCTCAGCCACGCGAAAGTGGCCTGTTCCTCAAAGGTGCAGAGAAGCAAGCCCCTTGCTTCGCCAAGTCTCGCTGCGATCAAGTGTTCTAAGGCCCTCTGGTGGGGTGGGATCTCGTGGGCTCAGCCGCGAAAGCTTCGTATCGCTTGGGGCTGAAGTATCCATGCCAGCATGTGCCTGCATGGTGCTTATTTTTGAGAAGCTGAGTGAGCCACGCAAGCACCCTCCCTCAAGGAACGATGGTGGTGGAGCTCTGTCGCAGGTGGGCTGCGCATTTGATGTTCGAATGGCTTGAGACACAGCTGCCAGGCAAGCCTGGCCGGCAGTCCTTTGCACCACGAGGAGCGCGACAAGACCCAGATCGAAGAGAACTTGGATCTTCCGTTGGAAAGCTTGGGCCTGGACGGAGAGCCCGCCGAGCAACCTGCGGTCGGCTCCACAGAGCCCGCGGAGCTCGCGGAGGCTGCTGAACCTGCGGAGCCGGCAGAGTCCGCGGAGGCCGTTGATGCAGCCGCTGAAGCCGAAACAAACGAACAGGGACGTGCATCGCAGAGCCCCGATGACCGTGTCACCGGCAGCGTTGCTTCCGCAGAAGCTCCCTGGCTTCCATGTGGTCCATGTAAGAGCGGTGTGCTTGATACCCATGTATCCTCGGCAGATTGAAAGGCAGTCTACAAAAATATCTCATGATTGCTTGATCCCACTTCCACAATAACTTGAATTACCGAGGGTCGGCGGATGTCGTTTGCATCAGGCCGTCGTGCACGCTGCATGGGAAGTTCTACATCAGATGATCGTGTGCCTGTCAGTTGAATACCCATGGGAGGCGGACGTCGGCGGTCTTCACTCACCGGCCCGCTCCGGGTCGAAGAAGCAATGGCGGCCAACGTTGTCACAGAGGAGTCGGGGTTGCCTTCAGCGTATTTGAGCTCAGGATTGCAGACACATCACCCCCACATTGCCAGAGGAACGCTTAGCAGATCGCCTGGAAGAGCGCATTCAGCAGGTCCTGGCACAGGCCACCGGCACAGAAGAGTCGAGAACCCACATGCTGGAAGATAGTCGCTTTCTGATGCTTTCTAGTGGAGCTCGTAAGTATGTACTGTTGCACTGCAGGACGTTGAAGCCCGTTTGGAGGAGCCGGCTAGGAATGAGGTTGGATTTCACACTCCTGAACTGTAGGTACGCCAGCCAAACGTGAAGAACATTAAGTACTAAACAGCATCATCAAGACCAGAATACACCATTTGGAGATCCCGAACCATTCGGGGCTGGAGTGCGCTGTTTTCTGTAGAATATGTGCGTCGCGCAGGATGTGGCCCAGTTCGTGCAAGAAGAGCTTTACAGGTTCGTTCTCGGACCGGAGATGATGGAAAGGGTCAGGCGCCATGCAGCAGCGTTGACATGTCTCAGCTCTGCGGAAGCACCTAAAGCTTTTAGAGTAGCAGTTCACCAGAAAATCTGCAGGCACGAGTGCTCCTCCGTAATCTCGATGGAGCTTGCCATAGCATTGGCTGCCCAAGACAAGAAGGTGGAGGACGAGCGCTGTGTTCCTCATGATGTCACGCTGTCATGCGATTTGTAATTGCAAGAGTGTTGTCGGACGTGTCGTCAGGAGTTGATCAGGTCAAGCCTCCTTGGCCCCCTCAGCCGTCTAGAGTCCTTGCCTGGCCAGCACAAGCCTTACGAAGAGCATTCAGTGCATGGTCCTGGTCCAGGGCCTATGTTTAGGCAGTCTACTCTGCTCTAAGGGATGTGACAGACGACCTCGGTAGGCCAGGCCGTGAGGCCGTCAGGCCGTCGCCGGCTTGGCACGACTGTAAATGCCTTCGCTAGGCGGCTCAAGCTTACAGAGGACCTTGTCGGTGAGCTGAAGGCCGGGATAGTACGAGAAGCATTCGTGGACATAAATATGTGTTCCTTTCTCTGCCAGGGACTTCGCCTGCAAGTTCCAGATATGCGTGGGATGCCGAGTAGCCGGTGCAGAGTTTCATCTTCCAGCAGAGGTAACCAAGAGAAGTGTCATGAGTGTTGAAGGCAACGAGCTCACTAACCTCCAGTCGTCCCTGATGGCAACCGTCATGGCCTTCGACTGTTGGGATTTTGGTAAGGCGACATTTCTTCCCCGTTTTGCTGTAGGTACATACTGTCGAGGATTTGGAGGCATGTGTTGCAAGCAAGATGGATGCTGGCATGCAGCAGCTGCAGTGGCTGCAGGTGAGGCAGCAAGAGTTGGCTGCTGCAGGAACTGAGAGCGAAACGGGCCCCTCGAATCTTAAGTTGTTACGAGTCAGTTTCGTCAGGAGCCCATCGCTTGTCCCCAGTGTCTCCGCACCGCTCATCCCCCTCGCGGACCGAAGCCGTCGAGTTGGAAGAGGAAGGCGGGGCTTCAAAAGGGAGTGATGCAGCATTGCCGCGGTTGCATGCTCGGCATTGGCCCTAGCAGCACGTGCTTTTCAAAGGTCTGGGTGTCGACAACCTGGGAGAGGACTCAAACTCAAGTTTCCCGCAT
Organism: Symbiodinium sp. clade A Y106; assembly: GCA_003297005.1. NCBI lineage: Eukaryota > Dinophyceae > Suessiales > Symbiodiniaceae > Symbiodinium > Symbiodinium sp. clade A. The sequence continues at coordinate 3,782 of BGNK01007512.1, forward strand.
GGTCTGAATCTTTCGTCGCCTCCTGCCAGACCGCGCCAGATGACACGAATGCCCCTTGTTTCGAAGCAGCGTCCGGCTGCAGCGCCTTGGCTGGTGGTATCCTGCTGAGGCTCCATCGCCTGTGCCGCAGTCGCGGCAGCCGTCGCGACAACCATCCCGACAGCCATCGGTACCAAGCTTGCAAGAGTGCGCAGGATTTGCAGGAGCACAATATACCTCTTTAGGCTATCGCTGCAGATGCCTGCATCATCGAGGTCGTAGCAGCATCGCCGGATGACATGAAGTCGAGAGCCTAGCGAGAGAATAAGGTATGGAGAATCGCAGCCACACACGGCATGTAGCTGAGGCCGAAGAGAAGGCACATCTTCCAGATGGCTTTCAGATGCCTCTGATGCGGATGAAGTGTCCTAAGAGTTAAACAGACCAGCACGTCAGACTGGACTGATGGTGAGCGCTGTGACTGCCGAACCGTTGCGTTGGTACGGGCGCCGTGCTTTGGAGGTTGAGTGACATGCTTGGTCTCTACATGGCACCGGCTGCCAGACCTCAGGCACTCGCTTCGGTTGGAGCCGGTGCATTGTGCACGGGTGCTTGTTGTCACCACAGGCTGTAGATGACTCGCAAGTGCAGGACTGGGCCGCATGGAGCTTGAAGCTGTCTGTCACGTCTCGCAAACCTTGACGAGGAACTGGTAGCGCGTACAGAAAGTATGCGAACAAGACTGGAACAGATGGAGCAGCTCAGACCTCGGATTCCGGATGCCCTACTGGAAGGAAGAGTGCTAGGCCGCCGCTGCCCACGGTAAGGATTGTTGGCACTGAGCAGGCTGCAGTGACCAGTCGGAGACACAGCCTTCAGGTGGGTCTATTCTGCAACCGCTTTCGACACAGTGCCGTCATGATCGAACTCATCTCATATCGCGTGGCAAGAACAAGCTGAACGACGTCGACACTCTCGTGCGCGACTTCCTGTTCAGTCTGACAGCGCACAAATGCCAAAGCATGTGGGACCGCTGCGTGGCATGGATACTTGCTGGCAATGCCTGTAGCCGTGATGCCGAGGCGGCGATCCTTGAAGATCGCATGCGCGAGTTAGATACGGAGTTCCGAACGAGCAAGCAGCACGTCCAATCACAGCGTCAATCTTAGAGGGTGGCAATGCACTACAGTTCGCAGCACGAGAACAAGTTCATGACCTGAGGCTGGATGTTCTCATGACTGCTCACGAAGCTCAGCATGCTGAGGAGAGCTTCTGCGGTTGCTTACCTCCGAGCTGCCTGTGAGTGTCCTTGTGGTCTAGGACCTCAAGCACAACAAAACCTGGAACTTGGCCAACCAGGTGCTCTTGCCCACAGAGTCAGCGACTGGCAATTTTCTTTCCAGGTTGTAGTGTTGGTCGTTACTTCGGTTAGGGTTCGGCATCGCTGTCGACAGGACACACCTACTTCGGAAGAGTTAAATATGCATGTGAGCTAGAGGCGTTTCTCTCCGTACATAGGATTAGTCTGCGGGCCTACCTGGGCATCAGGATGTTGACGTTTACATTGCAGAACGATAAGGCGCCTGCCCAGAAGCGATAACCCTCGGATAACATCAAGAGCAGCTTGTGCATCACGAGAGGCCCAATTCTGCATATTTTGCAGGTTGTTCAGATTGTGTCTAAATCGATAACGAAGCGATAACCCGCCAGGTTGGTTTTGTAGTCATAACCACCACAACCCCCTTTGGCTTGTTTTATGTGGGGATCTTCCAACTCCTACACAAGCCAGCAACTTGAAGCCCCAAGCCCTAGACCCGGGCCTTTCTTCAACCTGTGAGACACAAGTCAAAACCACCTTACATAACCTTTCAGCCTCGACTCTGTTGCTTCAGGCCCAATATGTCTAACAGATCGCTTTTAGATAGATAGCTAGAAATCCTGCAGAACGATAAGGTGCCCGCCCAAAAGCGATAACCCCATATAAAGGTTGGGAAGGCGGTGTCATAGGTTTTGCCGCTGGCTCATGTCGTACTTTGGCCTGCAGCCCCTTAGTGCTTTTGCACCGAAATATCGTTGGAGATGCAAGTGCATGGCCACCCAGGCAGCACATCTAGAGCGTAGCCTGTAAACTGAACATAAATAAACGCCGAGACATACCATAAAACTTGTAGCATTCGAGCATCCTCCTACGCGCCACGAATGGCGGCTCTGCTTTCTGCAGGTGGGGCTCCTTACAGCTGTTCACTGACGGTTCATCTCCAGAAGTTCTTGTGCTCAAGGGATCCGCCGGCCGCTGTGTAAGCTACGACGCCCCATTCAGGAGAGGCTGTTGACACATTTGCCTTGTGGTAAAAAGTGCGGGAGACTGCTTTTTTGTGAGGCCAGTCAGCGGTGCGTGTTTGCCGCGATCGCAGAGACTGAAGGTTGCAGACTGACCATCCACTCCCACGTCACGCCAAGGGCGAGTCTTTTGGAGGGAGTTCCTCCAGCACGTCTTGGCCATCGGTGGCACTTGCGAGGGTCCCGGTGAAGATGCATGAGCACGGACCGAGCACGACAGTGCAAGGCAGGCGGTGCTGCCACTGCAGCAGTTGTAGCGGTGAGCTGGTGGGCCTGGTGCCCCAAAATCTGCTTGTGGAACGGAACTGTTTGCTTGAACAATCTTTGCAAACATTTAACCGTTTAAGAAGTGCAAGCAGTGTCGTCAGGCATGGGGCAAGCCCGGACAAACCGTCGAAATCGACATCAAGCCCATCACTGATGAGGTCGGGCTTGTGAGCAGTGCATGGTAACTCGCGAATCAAAAAACAGAGTCGAAAGGCCTGGTCCGGTCGGGTGGGGTGCACGGTCCCAGCAGTCCTTGGGGCGCCAGCAGATCCATTGCTGCCTGCTTTTATTGGGTTGGGCTCGACAGCTACAAGTGCATGTGTGGAAACTGCCGTCTATCATGCCTTTGAGGAGGCCCTGCCAAGGGTGATTTTCAAGAAGCCATCAATCCTGTGTCCGTCAACGCAAGGTGTTTCCACGTCAGGTCTTCGGGCTGGTGTTTCTTTGTGTGGGTAGGACGTGCCAACCGTCCGTCTGTGCAGAATTTAATTTTAGGGTTTGCCTTGCCGGCTTTCCTCTAGGATCCAGAGTCTGGCAGCTCGTTGAGCGCAGCTCCGAGATTTGCAAGGTGTCACCCTTTCTAGGGTGCCCGACTTGAGGCCATGACGGTGTCACAGCATACCTTAGGGTTCAAGGTGTGAACTTGAGGGTATGTGTTTGCGTAGTAGACGCGCGAGATGTGCGGCCAGCCAGCTCACAAGCTCCTCTCCTGTCATCTGGGTGCAGAATTTGCCTGCTGTCACTGGGGCTTGCCAGTTGTTCACTCCTGTTTTAGATCTTTCCCTGTTTTTCCCGGTTTTGTAGATGCCACCCCTCTTTTGCAGGATTTGGGGTTTCACCCTTCAGGGTTTTGAGGAGGTGTTTGCGTCAAGCCAGCTGTCGGCCATGCAGGCTTTCTATGTTTCGGGTTTAGCTATTTGTCGGCTTGGTGGGCAGCCATCGCCTCCTGTTAGGTGTGCAGGACTTGAAACTTGAGGTGGGTCGTTTGCACCGGTGAGGTTTGGGTACCATCTCTTTTTTTTCGAGGATGTGTGGCTTCTGGACTGGTAGCTGTGGCCTTTACCTTTGCACTGTTTTGAGGTTGAAGGCCTTTCATTTTGGCAGATGGGGCTTGGCTCTTCTCTTATGATAAGGAGCCACGGCTCCTTCCCATGGCAGAGGGCGGGTCGCCCGTGCTCTGGCAAGTGTAGTTTTGGCGAAATGCATGGTTTTCTTTTGGGTTCGTAACAATTTCTGCCTGCATTTGTCAATGTCCCTTCCCCACATACCGTCATCAACAAGCCATCGGTACGAGCAAACATTGTCTGCAGGTGTTTCGGGACTGAGTGTCAGGACGTAGGTGGAAACCTCGTCTCAGCGGTTACGAGGTTTTTGACGAGAACGACAACCTCTTCGTGTTCTATCTAGACAAGGCTGGCGAATCTTCTTGTCGCTGTTTAAGGCTCATGGCCAGGAAGAGATGTGTTTGCATTGCAAGGCCGAAGATCTTGCAGAGCGCCGTGACATCCCGAGCAGCCTGTTTTGCAAAAAGTGTTTCTTGGTATCTGCATGAGGCGGAGACATCCAGCGGGTCGTTCGAGCACTAGTTGATGAAGCCGCGTTGAAGAAGCTCAAGTGCGCCTTGCCTCCCCTTGCAAGGAGGCTAGTGTTCGTCTGGAGGCAGTAGAGCTAGGGCGCTTGTTGCTCGAGTCGACTGTGTCAGATTGCAATCCGCGGCAAGCCCTGAAATCGAAAGGCATATGTGAAATTAAGCCTATCGAAGCATCTGCAGGTACTACCAGAATGTTCGGAAAGAAGGCTCACGACGGCACGAAGGGCAGCTGATCAAAGAGCCGTTTTTCACGGCTTGGCTAGGCGATCCGCCCCTTCCGAAAGCGGGCTGCGAGCTCAACTTCTCTTTTTGCGAGCCCTGTGCGAGAGAGAGAGAGAGTGAGAGAGACCGAGCGGATCATCGGACAGGCGAAGAGGAAACAAAGGAAGCAGGTGCGGCGCCACTCCGAATTGCCGAGAGCTCGGTGTATCTCCATCTGCGGACGTGGTGGTAAACGATTTATTTTTTTGCGTGGAAAGGTCATGTACAAAGGACAGCGTAAGTCTGCGCCTCGTGCCGACTACAGCCCGTGTCGGTGTGGGTGAAGCCGGCTGAGGTCGATATTGCACGTTGGTGATGAGATCCCAAAGCAGGAGGCACAGAGAGCCCAGAGGTCAGCGAAGGGTGATGTGCACCTGCACAAGCAGGTCTTGGACTTTTTCAAGCCAGTCTCCCAGGATCTCGGCAAGGTCAAGGCACCTGAGAACCTCTGTCTCAGTGGTTTCTGCGCACACAAGCAGAGTCAGGCGCCGAAATCGGTGCCTCTCGTCTCAAACGAGTCCTTCCGGAAGGAGTGCACCAAAGCAACCTTTTTTCACAGCGTGCTTTTGTGAAATGACAGTTCCAGGATGTTCTGGAAGATAGCCAACCAGGAAACCCAATGGTGTTGTTACAGATGTACGAGGACTGCTGATCCCGCCTCAGTTTCGTGCGTTCAACAAACTATGACCTTGTAGCCACAGGACACATGCTTCCTTTGTTTTTTGATGAGACCTTTCATTAACTCTGTGGCCGGAACCCCAGCAGGTGCCAGTCTTTGCTTGGACTGTTGCCTCCGAGTTTTAATCGAGCTTAGGGTGAGCTTCTGTTGGAGAACAAGGTGACGGTCATTCAGCTCGTGAGCAGATCTAGTAGTGTAACGATGGCCGCGATTCTAACTGCATGTTATCCCATGCGGCGGGAGGCACCTTTCCGCTTGAAGAGGCCCTGTGCCCAGAATAAAGTGTTCTGTGCTACAGGCATCGTGCTTCTTGCTGTTTGCCGTAAGCACCGCTTTTCGAGGTTAAACATCGAGAAGAACGATTTTCCAGATGGCTGTCCAGTTGCAAGAGGTGCTAGTGACACGTGTGGACTCGGCTTCGCAAGGGTTGTTTACTTTCCAGAGGCACTCCGACATTTGCCTTGTTTCGGGGCAAAGACACTGCCGGCGAGAAGTGGGAGGACGTTTGACAGCAAAGGTAGATCCTGAGCTCCGTCGCGTCATGTGTCATGCGAGGAGTTCAAGCCCAAGGACCTTTGTGAAAAGATCGCGAAGGCCGAGAAGCGCAGTCTGCACATGTCTGCGCAGTGGATCTTGCTGATTGGTTCATGGGCAGGTTTTTCCACTCTCCGATTCAGCCGTTGCCTCAAGCTTGCCTGCAACGTCTTGTCGGATAAAGAGAGCTCGAAGGCCTTCCAAAAAATGGATGATCTGCAAGCAATGGTTCCGAACTGTCCTCAGAACGTCGGTGACGTGTGGCTCTTGTACTTTGACGGCACGCAAGGAGGCGATTCCAGCTCTTTACACAACTGGTCATGTGGTCGGTTGAGCTGCAGAAGCTGGAGCGCCCTCCTTGGGGGAAGGCATTGGGTGTCAGGCCGCACTTGCATCTCAGGTCCGTCCCAGCTTTGCTTGACTGCTTTACTAGCTTTTAAGTCTGAGGTCATGCATAGCCAGCGCAGTTGGAGAAGTGCAAAGCGATGCGTCGAGCCTCGGCTGACCTCCGTGCGGTGGAGGTCTCCATGCGCATGAAAACGAGTTCCACAGGTCTTCGGAGGACACTGAGTTCAACTCCGTCCTGTCCAGACTGATGGCGAGGGATATGAGGCCGAAGCCGGCATGTGTCGGAGGCCTCGTACTGCTTTAGCAATTTGCCGAAAAAGCGCAGGCGCATCGATGGACTGCCGGACAGCGTGAGCTTCCTGCAGCATCAAGTGGACGAGGTGCAGCTTGCCGTCCTTTGCAAGATTACGCAAAGTTTGGACTGGCTTAGGTAGAGCACGATGCTCTGGCGATGAGCATCATGCTGGGTGAAAGGGTGCTCTTCCCAGACATGGCGTAGTCAAGTGCTACTGGTACATGTTCAGGGACCAATGTTAATCTGCAGGTGATGGCGCGGGAGAAGGAGGAGGAGGCAGCATCTGTTGCTGCTGGCAGAATTTTTCTTTCGACCCTTTTGCCAGGCACTGCTTGAGAGGAGAGGCAAGTGATCGAGAAAGAGCACTCATCACTGAGTGCTCAAGGTACCAGCTGACGAACTCAGCACACTGTCGTCAGTGTTTTTCCACCTTTGGAGCGCAGTTTGGCGACTTTGAGGGCTTCGGAAACAGAGATCTCGTGCTTCTGCAAGCTTGTGAAGCGTCAGGGATTCAGGGACCAGCGCAATGATGCGCAGTGTGTAGTTCGCAGGTCGATGTTATCTTGAGCGTCGTCAACAATGAAATGAGGCCTGCAAGTTTAGATGAAGGGCGGCTTGGAGTCGGTGTTGCTGAAAGGTCGGTGCGGAGCGAGTTCGACAAGAAGTTGAACACAGCACTGCTTTCCAATATTGATGTGCGCGATCAGGCACGAAGGGCTGCACTTCTTCTTTTCACGTTGCCAGACTTGCCAGCATCTTGAAAATAACTCGAGGAGAAAGCCCTCGCTTTGTCAGACACCCTGAGCCGTCTGTGGTGTTACATGCAGTTAACTTCCATGGCGTCCATGTTTAAGGAGCGGCGATGGGCTAGCTGCAAAGGACACACAGGACGTTATGCACCGCATGGATTCAGTAAGCTTAACTTCGTGGCAAAGACACCATCATGAAATGTGGCAGGAGATCGAGGACAAGCTGAAGAGGCTGCAGGACAGCCAACAGCAGAGTTTGGAGCCCTGACCGGATCTCCCAAAAAAGGGGTGAAGCTTTTGCTGAGCTGCTTCTCCGAGGCATGTTGAAGATCGCGGGGCTCCGGTCAGCTCACAAGCACGCCGAGGGTCAGGCGTCACGGAACTGGTCTGGGAGAGGGTCTCTGTTCTGGTGAAGGTCTGTGCCACATGACACCTTGATTTACGCGTCTGTTGAACTTCCCTGACCGCACTTGCTGTTGACGCTTTTCAGGCAGATTGCAGCTTCAGGAAGGGAGACCGATGGGGTGGGGCCTCTGGGCTGGGTTTCCAGGACTTCCTGGTTTACTTAACCGAGTTTTCGTTCTTGCTGTTTTCTCGCCTTTCTGTTTGAAGCTTTCGCTCAACTGCTTTTCGTTCACGGGTTCCGCATTTTGGTGTTCTGGCGCAGCGCATGTCGGCTTCAGGTGTAAATGCTGATGAAAATGGCAACAAACGTATGGGGATCAGAGAGAGGATAGGCTGCAAGAGACTTGAACCGCGTCTGAATAAGTTCGATCTTTTTGGAGCAGATCAGGTCCTGGGAAGACCTGTGCAGATAATTCGACACTTGTTCGGCAAAATCTTTCAACGCACCGGGCCACAGGGGTGAGGGTTCTTTTTGGGTATTTTTTATGGTTTTTTTTGGTATTTTTTATGGTTTTCCGTTCGGCAGACGCGCGAGTCAGTCAGTTGGTTGACAGCCGACAGAGCGGTCAGTCAGTCGGAGAG
>BGNK01007514.1:435-17297 GCA_003297005.1 Symbiodinium sp. clade A Y106
GAAGTTCAATACTCCGGATGCATCGGGACTGTTCCCATTGCCCTAAACACGCGTGCAGGCATATTTACACCAAAACTGGTGGATAACCCGGGGGGGGGGGTACCATATATATATATATAACCCGAATGACCCTACGACCTCAGTCCTGCTTGTCTGCTCCCACAGTCATCCCCACATCGGTCCAGGTGAACTTGGACTTGATCTTAGCAGCCCAGCAGCTCAAGGGATGAAGCGTGCCCGGGATTGGGTGGAATCAACCCAATCCATCTGCTGCACGAACATTGAAAACTGGTTTAGGGTTTAGGGTGGTTTCTGAGTCAAGCCTTCAATACCAGGGGTACCCTTTTTTCTCATGCCCTGAATGAAAATGGCACAATAGCACGACTGGGGGACCTAGTTTTATAGCACTCGCGAGTAATTATGCAGCTTCGGAAGATTGGTTGACTATGGGATACTGCAGGTAGTAAGTGCTCGTTTTGGCTTACTTCCCCAGAAAGCCACGGAAATGAAAGGTTAAACTTTCCGATTCCTACTGAACTACAAGAGCCCAACAAGTTCAAAGGTTGGGTATTAGGGATCTAAGCCCAACCCTAAACCCCAAACCGCCAAACCCTAAACCCTTATGGGTGGTTGTCAAAATCATGGTCCCTTTGTGGGTCCCTAATATAGTACGGCACCTAATATTTAGGGTACCCAAAAAGGGACCATAATTTCGACAACCACCCTTATAGAATTGAAGATTAGAGCCCTATGAGCTCCTGTCAGACTGAAAATGTCACACCATGGCACACGGAGTTCTAGGGCTTTAGCTTCTGTGTTGCAGTTCTTATAGGGTGTTAGCTTCTGTATGGTTCGATGGGCTTTTTCTGGGCATATGCCCTGGTACGAAAAATGAACATAATAGGCTTCATGACTCCCTGGCTTTCATTGCCACTGTAGGTTGACATATACTTCCTGAGGAGAACCCAGCCGAGACCTCGAAAGGAAAAGGCTGGTCACTTAACTATGGTAGGATGGCGTTCCTGTACTCGTGCTCACAAGACGGGCTGCACTGCCGTCACCGAATGGGCTGTAGCCACCTAAAGACATCTCAGCACCGGCCTACTTGGAAACCCAAACTCTGAAAAACCGAAACACCCTGCAACACTGAATCCGAAATTTCAAAATCCATGAAATCGAACCCCCCGCCTCAAAAACAAAAAAACTGAATCCTGCATGCAGAAACCATCAGCCCACTGTTTGGAACAAGGTGGCCGTGGTGGACGACCCTCTCACAGCCATCGGCACCATGGACTCTTTGCCTTGAGATGTGGCTACGGTTGAGGGCCTCGGGTTTAGAGTTAGGGGCTTGGGGTCTAGCGGGCAATATAGGGGAATTCATGATCAGAATAGATTTCGCTTTTTGGTGGTGTGGCGGCGAGAACGTTATACCAGAATTCTACCAAGGAGCCCTAGTCTCATCAATTGCTCAGGCTTCTATTTTGAAGAAGCGTGTTCATGGGAGATTTGGTACGGGTTACGTTAAGGAGCTAAATGGTGTAACGGTGACCAGGGTTACATCACATGTGCCGCCGCCAAGGTCAATATAGCACCTGAAACTTGCGTTAGCCCAGCTGAAACGATTCCGGAGTATGCACATGGTCCTTCAAAGCGGGCTTATGGATTGGGGCCCTAAACCCTAAACCAAAAACCCTGCACACTAAACCCCAAACCCGGGAAATGATACTGCTGATGGACAAAATCCTGCATGACCCTAAGGACCCTAAACTATGGGAATTACGGTATATTCCTTATAATGGGTAATGCAGGATTTTGTCCATCAACCGTAGTAGAGGGCTAGGGGTGTAGGATTGGGGAGCGCAGCACTCAGAGAACCTCCACTTCAAGCCAATGGAAGGCCGCAAGCCAAAAGAAGCTTTCTTGAGGTTTAGGGTTTTGGGTTTGGGGTTTAGGGTTTTGGGTTTGGGGGTTTAGAGATGTTGAAGGTTTAGGGCTTTAGTATATATACAGGGCTTAAAGTTTACACTTGTTGAGGGTATCGTCTAGGTTCTATCAAATTCTGAAGTAAGTCTAAGTGCCCCCGCCCCGTCCACTTACCACGCACCCTTGCAAACGTTGATAAGGGACCCTTTAACAAAACCTTGCAAAGCCCTGGCGAAACCTATGCAACCTTACAGAGACGGCCGCGGGGTAATTGTACACCCTGAAACAAAACAAAAAGACACTTAAAATCCAAAATTGTGTAGTAATTTCGGGTTTACCGAAAGCTCGAATCCTAGAAACTGAACTGATGCCAGCGAAACCCTCATTCCAAAACCTCAGTCTCAAACCCTCCCTTCATCCTCGCCCCTGCCCCCCATCCCTAAAACATGAACACTGCAGCCTCAGCCTAAACCCCATACCATGAACGCTAAACCCTGAGCCCTAAGCTTTGCCCTAAACCTAAACCGTGAACGCTGAACCCTGAACCCTAAGCCCCTATAGATCCCTTACACCCCTATAATACTATAGATCCCTTTACAGGAACCCGACACCCCTATAACTGTAGATCCCTTTAAAGGAACCCTATAGATCCCTTAAAGAGCCCCTAAACTTCACTGTAAACCCTGAACCCGACCAGGGTGCCAAGGGCAAAGGACATCGGCAAATTCTCGAAGTCCTCATCGTTGACATCCTTTCCGAATGTGATCATATAATCAGGGTGAAGGGTTCAGGGTTTAGGGTTTAGGGTTTAGGATTAGGGCTGATTAGGGTTTAGGGAGTCCAGGGATAAGTTCGCGGCCTCACAGCTAGAAGGTGCGTTTATGCTCTCTGGGAACGTTGAGGCGTAATACGCAACATTGAGGATGCTTCGAGTTACGGCTTGGAGCTTCCTCGTACCCCACACACACTCACATCAGCCACCATCCCCCGAAACCCTGAACCTACAATCCTGAAACCCCCTTTCAAGAATCCCCCACAAAGCCATCACAACGACCCGAAAGCCTACAAAGCCCAGCCAAACAAGAACAACCCCTTGCAAAATCTCCCATCAAAACCTTACAAACACTACAGTACAAAACCCTTTGAAAGCCTCTAGGATTACAATAACCATAAACCCCTCCTAAAATCACCCCATTTTTGCCCCCTCCACCTCACAGATGTCTGAAGGGGCGACGCGCATGCTCAGGTGGCACCTTGCAAGCTTTGTGCTTGGGTTTAGGGTTAGGGTTTCGCGTTTAGGGTTTGGGGTCTAGGGTTGCGGATTTAGGGCGTAGGGTTTACGGTTCAGGGTTCAAGGTTTAGGGTTTAGGGCCTATGATGTAAATTCAAGGTTTTGGGTTCCTACAAAGGTCTCCATACGGGTTGCTCTCGGGGTTGCTACAGGGGCTACTGTAGAAGTTACTCCAAAGGATTATCATAGGAGGATCTGCTACAAGCGTTCCACACGCGGGGTAAGGAAGGGATCTGTGAGAATTCATGGCTGTCCTCCTTTTGGGCTTAGAGTTTGGGTTTAGGGTCTAGGGTCTATGGTTTTACAGGGAGTTTAAACCAAGCCCCAAACTCGTAAGCCCCTTTAAGGGCGCCTTTGAGGGCTTAGAGTGTGGGTTTAGGGTTTAGGGTTTAGGGCCTAGGGTTTAGGGTGTAAGGTTTAGGTCCAGGGCTTTACGGAGTGTAAGCTAAGCCACAGCCCGCCCTTCTTGGTCCTTCGTTCAGCGCCAGCGTATCCCGCACAGGCGGTGCGATTTAGGGCTTAGGGCTTTGAAAGCAGGCATATAGTACCGTAGAGTTTAGGGCTCCTTTAAAGGGTACTATAAGGGTTCCTTTAAGGGATCTATAGGGGTTTAGAGTTTAGGGGTTAGGGTTTAATCGTAGAATGACACGAAAACGTGATACTGCTAGAGATCAATATCAAAACCCTGGCCATCTAGTGCTTACAAGGTTTATAGTTCCTTGCGACCCTGGTTTTAGCCTGCTTTTCTACTGTATGGCATTCTTGGACTGTAGAAGTCCCGGTTTGTAAGATTGTCTGTGAGTCTTTAGGGCTTTGGGGCTTAGAGGGCGAGGAGTTGCGAGACTCTAGGGATTGCCAGGTCTAGAAAATAAGTGCCATCATCCTAAACCTTGACACCTTAGACAACGAAACATGAAACCCACGACCATATTCTAAACTCTCTCGCGTATATGCAGCGGTGTGGCTTTGAGCCAAATGTGAAGCGTCTGCGAAGGCTTAGGGTTAACGACTGAATCAACTTCAGAATGAACGGATGCCGTCGAGTTTAGAACATTTTTGGATGTCGGATACCTGGGTCAGGTTTACAGTGTTAGCCCGATTGTAAAACTTGGGCTCAGGGTTGTGGTGCTGTGGATGAAAACTCCGGTGCCATAAGGCGCCATACACCGATGGCGTGATGCAAGACTGGAGCATCCCACCACCTTCTGATAACTCGGTTCCCCCGTCCCCTTACTGATAAAGGCAACTTTTTCCGACTACTCGGTCTTAGTCAGGACACCGCAAGTAAAGGGGCAAAAGGATACTACTGAGGGGGGAGGCCTAGATAAAAGCGTGTGCATAACTCGCAGCATGAATGCGTGATTTTGGCGACTGGTACAGGTAATGAGAATATGGCAGCAAGACGACTACCCCGCTTCGCAATGTTCGTCATCGTGATGGTCTTTGCCAACGTCGCCGTCAAGACCAAAACCAATACCAAACTAAGGCTATCACTGGCCACCGAGCGGGTTCCGACCAAGGTGATGCTAACAGTAAAGCATTTAGCAATTCAAGCAACCAATGAATCGATCAAATCAATATTGGTTGACTCACCATTGCGAGTATGCGTGATGTTACCAACTTGAGAGTGTTTGTGACTTGCAATCACGATCATGGTTGTGTTATGATTGCTGTTCTGCTACTTTTGATTGCTGATAAACCATCAATCAAACCCTGAACTCCTGACCGCAAAAAGCCCCGATGCAGCACTGCAAGCGCAGGGTCCGTAGCATCGTTGGCCACAATGGAACCGTAAAGTCCGAACAAGAAGGCCTGCAGGACAAGCATGGCGTGGTTTAGGATTGCGAGTGTCGCATGCTTTTCTCCCCAAAGTTGGAAGTATGGGCCCCTAATATGGACCCTTAGGCCTTTTTGAAGGGGTTCTAAGGACCCTTAAGAGTCTATATAGGGTATATAGTAGGTATATAAGGATCCCAAGTTTAAAGGCCCATACCAGGGGCCCATGGTTTCAAAGGTTGATTTTCAACCCCGTGCGCAGGAAGGCACCCGAACCTGTAATCACGAACCGCCAGCCCTAAACCCTCAACCCTCGGATTGCCATACATGATATGGCGTCAAGCAATGTCTGATCCGGAGCAAGATACAGCTTGACCCGAAGCAAATAACACACGGCCAGAATGTGACAGTTCCGGACGTAGTGGAGCTTTGTACCCCGACACAACGAAAGCGGCTAGGCCTCATGGTTCGGGGTAGGGTATTTGGGTTTAAAGGGCCAAACACCACCACAATTTAGAGCGGCCTGGAAGAAATCGATGTAAACCCCAGGCAGATGTTCAGAGAACGCTACAAGCTTCAAAGCAACCCAAAAACCTGCCCTTAGAAGCTGAACCCTAGGCCACGAAAGCTCCGAAGAACACTCAAATGACACAACCCGTAAACCCAAAAGCCTCAACCCTAAACCCCAAATTCCAAACCCAAAACCCGCACCCCAACTGCCCCTTCCAAGACAAGATTGTGTTGCATGTAGGTTGTACGTATGCATGCATGCATGCGTATTTATGTATACATACGCATGTCCACTTCTATATCCCCCCGGCGTCGTGGGGGTTGAACCAGGTACCCTCCACCCCGCAGAGTCGGTATCACCGGTTTTGGCGTCCATTTCCAACCCCCCGTTCCGGGCCACCCCCCTTCCACACAGCTCCTCCCTACCACTTTCCTTGCTCCCCCTTTTCCTCCTTTCTACCCCTTCTGCCGCTTCCTGACTCAGTGCCAGTGCTGCCGAGCTTTGCAAAGCTTGCAGTCTTCTCCTTGCAGCAGCATCCATAACTTATCATCTCCCGGCTCGGTGCAGCCATACCTCTGTGTGAAGCTCCCCCGCTCCCCCTCTCCCGCCCCTCCGTTTCCGACCTCCCGCTCCTGCCTTTTTCCCGTACCCCTCCTTCCGCGTCATACATGTTCCACAATGCAACAATACCGAGTGACGAGAACGATTCTGCCCAACAGTATAGGGGCTCATAGGACAGAATGTTGTTGCAAGTACTAGCTTCATGTGAGCCGAGGCGGGCGGCGTAGGGCTAAATATAGTATGTATATTTATTTATTTATATATATATATATGGTCACCCCCACCCCCCCATGACAGACCATCCCCGTCAAAACATCGCTCCCACCGGCGTGGTCGTGCTTTTTTCGGGGTATCGAGTTTGAGCCCTCCGAACGTGCCTGTGGAGCCACCAGACTTTGGTGGGTCCTTTGTCCTCCGGGTGCCATCGACTGTCGAGGGCCATGGCCCCAAATCCCGCTGATCTCCCGGAGTCTCTGTAGCCCCCCCGACTGTTCTGCAAGCTGCCCCGACCCCCCCGTGCCAACGGCCGCATATCCGCAGCAACCCCCCCCTGCCAAGTGCTCACGTGAGCAAACGCCAATATTGCAAAACATATTGCAGAATGAGGGGGTACCCCCCCCCTCCGCCCCCCATTTTGCAATATTAAGGGTGGGGGATGGTTTAGGGTCAGGGTTAGGTTTCAGATCTGCGAGTTCCAAAAACAACCTCCAACCTATCCCCAGCCTAGAAAATTCCAACGCGCGATTTTTGGAGGTTTCAGCGCGCGAAAAGCTCAAAAAACGCGCGTTTGAAATTTTGAAGCGCCCAAGCCCTTCCAGGCTTCCGCAAGCCTCCAACCCCTCCTGCCCAAGCCTAACTAAAAAGTTCCAACGCGCGATTTTTGGAATTTTCAGCGCGCGAAAAGCTCAAGAATCGCGCGTTTGAACTTTCGGAGCGCTTCCGCAAGCTTCCAACCCCTCCTGCCCAAGCCTAAAAAGTTCAAATGCGCGATTTTCGGAGTTTTCAGCGCGTGAAAAGCTCAAGAATCGGGAGCGCCCAAGCCCTTCCAGGCTTCTAAAAAGTTCAAACGCGCGATTTTTGGAGTTTTCAGCCCCCGAAAAGCTCAAAAATCGCGCGTTTGAACTTTTGGAGCGCCCAAGCCCTTCTAGGCTTCCGAAAGCTTCCAACCCCTCCTGCCCAAGCCTAACTAAAAAGTTCCAACGCGCGATTTTTGGAGTTTTCAGCGCGCGAAAAGCTCAAAAATCGCGCGTTTGAACTTTCCCGCGCAAACCCCCTTAACTAACCCCACAAATCATCACAATCAGCTCCTCTTCTGCCAACTGCATGCCATGCAAGCGCTGGGCATCTCCTCGTCCCTGTTCCTCATCTAGGAGAGGAACTGGCGGTCGACTGCTGTCTGAGCTCTCGATCGGAGAAGCCATTGTCCAGCTTGCCATTGCGACGGAACAGGCGAAGCTCCAGACTTTTGCCGGTGCAAGCCAAGCACTCTTCGCTCTTGTCAGTTGGTCGCAAGGTGTCTGTCGGTCTAAGTGCTGCACAGCCAGAAGGCGGCACACTCGTGCAAAGGCATGTCCTGCACATGGTCCCAATCGCCAGCTCATCTTGGTGGAGTCCACGCAGTTTAAGCGCAGCGACAAGCTAGCGGTCTGCAGCTGGCAGAGTCGTCTGCTCTATTTCTGCTGCAGCCATGCGGAGGCTTTCGAAAGGCTTGTAAAGAGCCCGCAGAGCTGCTGCCCATCGAGCCAGGCGCTCCTCCTCAGTCTCGCTGGCCAACAAGTCCCTCGCTCTTTGGAGAATCTCCGAAGTCACTTCCATGGGTGGCAACGAATCGGTGCTTTCAGGGTTCCGGGCCTTAGCACTTTGACTGGGCAAAGCTGTCGGTTGAGGCTGTAGGAGTTTCAGGCTGCAGCTACAGGAGTTACGTAGGAGACTTGCAGGCGCAAACGGACTTGGGCCCCAGACGTCTTTTCAAGCAAGGGTTGGTGGCAATCGATATTGGCCGCTGTAGCTGGGATGGCTGGGCTCCACAATGAGTAAACCTTGAGCGTTTAGGCTTGACGCCTAAACCTAAACCTGACACGACCCGTCCACAAGGCCAAAATTTTCAGCCCGAAGCCCTAAGTTGCTAACACCCACAACCGGACAGTGCTGAATCTCTACGCCTCCACACCTGGAACCCTGAATCCCAAACTCAATCCTCAGGCCTTCGTCTTCGTGCCCGGATCTGTCTTCGTCTTGTTCCGGAAGTGCTGAAAAAGGCAGACCTGTCAGCATCGGAATCGCAAGCTTTGCGGGATTGAAATCCCTTTGGAGGCGTTCGTATTGGAGCGCTACAAATCGTGATTGATGTTTTTGCCATACGTTTAGGGCCTAAGGCTTAAGGGAGAGGCTTCAAGACACTCTATCAATGCTTTCTCGCGTGTCGAGTTCTGGCTCTGAGTCATTAACACCCTGTCACACGTCGCTCACACTTCGCTCTTGTCTCCACGGTGATCTGGTCATCACCTTGGCCGGTCAGGGTCACTCTCAGGCCAGTGCATGCGCAGCACCGCTGACGCTGCTGAATTTTCACGGAGATATTGTTCACGAGCCTGCCCCACCCAGTGTGTGAAAAGGGTGCGCCGATCGGACGCCGAGAGTTACTCGACCTGAATGTCAGAGATCATCTTCTTGATCATGCGACCAATACGCCGAACGATTGCTTGCCATATGTGTGTTGCACCGGGCTCCCGTGCAACACACGGGTCTCTGCCTGTTCCATTGCTTTCTGGAAGCTGCGAAGCGTCTGAGAGTCCACATTGTCGCACGTCAGCAAAACTTGCCCTGGAAGATGTTCTTCTTTCCATTCTTTCCACATACCACACCAGAGCTCGTTGACGGGGCGGTTGAGATAGGCCTTCGGCGTGAAATGGACCTTTGTGCCCTCGTGATAGGACATTCGCTCCACTTGGCTGATGCGAAGACCCTTGCCCTGGAAGTAGATTGCAAAGGGAGGTTGCGGTTGAGAAATATCAGCGGAAAATGCCAGGTCCAGCGTTGCCCACCTTTTCTGCCAAGCGCTCGGGCCTGAAGCCACAGCTATGCAAGAAGATGCCCTCTCTTCCGGAGAAGCCCAGGTACAACTGGAAGCTGTAAAATCAAAGGATATGCCGATTTGATCTCTGTTGAAACGACGGTCTGGCGTGTAATACCATAATCAGGATGACGATCCATGGTGACTTCGCCAGGCTGCTGATTGACCACATAACGCATCTTGTCGAGCCAATTTTGCATCGCAGCGCTGTCGTGCTCGCGCGTAGCCCGACGGGTCTTGGTTGGCTTGCGAGGACGCCAATCGTGAGAGTGAAACCAAGCTTGAACCCAAGTCTTGCTTGGGCGCCAAGTCAGGCCGGTTTTTCGAACTGTCGGCCAGGACACATTCCCTTTGTTCTTGTCCATCTTCTCGTAGATGTGCAATGCAATTGCCAAGGCCGCAGGCGTTGTCAACTTGCGCGCAGCTCTGCGCGGCTTCCGGAGAGCTTTCTGGAACTTGCGACCAAACTTCTGGATCAGCGGATTGCGACGGAACCATCCCTTCTTCGTGTGAGACAGCTTGGACTTGTTTTCCTTGACTGCCAACTTTTCCAGCTCCGGCAACTTTCTTCTCCAGTTGTAGACGCTGTTGTATGAAAAGCGAGTCCCACAAGCTCTTCCACCAAAATCATCCATAACCGGATGCCCAACCTCCTTCGTTGCAAGATGAGCCTGAACAGCACGAAGCTTGACGGATGCAGAGACGGTGTCGCGTTTGGGCCTGCCCCTTGTCTGCTTCGGCAGTCCTTGTTTCGTTAGCTTCTGGCCCCGTGCTTCCACGACAACACAATCTGGCTCATCTTCATCTGGCGGATCTCGGAGAATGAGGCCTCCAATCGCGGAGCCAGGAGCATCAAAACCTGCCGTTGAACCAGCACACCACTTCTCGGGGTGCTTGTAATATATATGTGACGACAAAGCCTGCGACGTCTTCTTGGCTTCGCCACAGTATTTGCACTCAAAAGGAAAGCGGTCCGTCAAGACCCCGCCAAACGGTGTGCGCTGTTTGGACATGGCATCAGCTTCTGACCGAGCTACGCACCGCTACTAAAGAATTATTGTTCAGGCTAAGGTATGGAAAAACATGCCGAATGGTACCATCTAGTAGACGAGCATATCTTGAAAGACTACAAGAGCGCTGACTGTCACTGTCCGGGCAACCGCCTCGGCGTCTTATTTCCTTCACGCACGGAACGAGTTGGTGTTTTATCTTGAGTTGGAAAATGGCAGAAAGCCTCTGTTTTTGCATGAAGGGCTTTAGGAACCAGAAACCTTACACGGTTTAGTTTAGCCCTTCCTAACCCTAAACCTAGAGCATTTATTGGAGTCCCGGGGCCCTCTGGAATTGTTTTCTTCATACAGTTGTTAGGGTTAGGGGTTGAGGGTTTAGGGGCCGAAGTGCTAAGCTCTACACCAAGACCCAAAACACAAAACCCAAAGTCAGAAACCCACCAAAACTCCTGGAAAGGAAACTATATAGGTCCTGGGTACGTAGGTCGGGAATCTCCTACAGAAAGCTCTTTGTCTGTTGCGAGGTTTCAGAAACCCGAATTTTGATTTAGGCTTTGGGATATTTCTGTGCTTTTGCTAGTACCAGGAACGCTAACGGCACGCGGGCACGCCTCCAGTGCGTCGAAGTCGCCCACGTCGATCACCAACGCCCCCGCGACAGTGGGGACGGTTCACTGGGTGCGGTAGCGTAACGAGCAGGCGACTGTTGCTGTTACCAAAGGTCCGGCAACGCGTGCCTCCTCTGTAAACGTGTCACAGCGAGTGTAGACGCCGTCAAAGATCAGCACATTGAGTTGTCCTGGAAAATGAGTCGTGACTTTCTCAAGAAGAGTGGCTTCATCAAACGAAAGCATGGCAGACAAACGACTGAAGTCTGGGTTCTTCCTTTATGCATACAAAGTCGACCAAGGCTTTGCCGACACATGACTCAGGAGTGCCTCTGAACAGGCTGGACGTCATCACAGAGCTTTAGGAGAAAGGGTGCCTCTATAGTAGGACGGCCTCCATAGAAGACACGGATAAGCTCAGTCTTGGCAGTCTCCAAAGATTTCTGCATGTACTGGGCAATGCACCGGCGCCATTCTTGGTAGTTCTTTGTGACAACAGGAGCACGATGAAGTTCTTATCACCCCAGCAATCACAATCACGCAGACGTGCTACTAGTAGCCGTGGATGACAGCAACGACACAGAAGCTTCCAAATGCTGCTTCAAGAGGGGTAAGCTTTTGTCCAGCAGGTCCACGGGCCATAGCTCGTCCATAGTGCTTCCGCGTGTAGTATTCCTGGTGGACCGAAGAGAACTTTCCCTCCTTCTGACCTTCTCGTTCATGTCGGCTCATGTGTTGCTGCAACATGTCTTGAGGACGGTCTGTGCCTTGTATATAGTATGTATGTCTGCAAAGATGTCATGTCAACAGTCTCGGCTAAAGACACTACTGTGCGACTGACGGGCGAAGCCATGCTCGTGGACGTTGACGAATGCTGTTCCATTAGATGCCGTTCTAATTCGAAAGCCTCCGACCCCCATTTCTCTTGGATATGCAGCAGGTTAAAAGGGCAACCCCAATCTGCAAATGTTCCAAACACGGCCGCACCTCCTTCCGCGTCCATGCTTCTCTGTAGAAGAGGCCGACCCATCAGCAACTTTTCGAAGCAACCGGCATCCAGTTGCTTAAGTACGCGAATCTCTGCGTGATCCAATGCATCCACTAGAGTTGATGTCTTAGTGCGCCGTCCCTTGCTAGATGATGCTGCTCCGGGTAGATCTGCAGTCTTCATGATGAGATACTCCTTGATGACTCGCTTCCCAGGCGTACCTGCATGCGCTATCTTGACAAACTCATTCGATTGTTCTGTTTTCTGTATACCAGCACCTGGCGGTAGACATGGATTCCCTGACAAGCACGTGGCAAACCACTCCGTGTCTCGAACCAAGCCCAGATCGTGGATCATAGCCATACATTCATCGGATACACCATTCGCGGAGGTACAGCGCAGCCGTCACTGGGTGGGAGAGGTAAAATGTCAGAGTATCCTCCGGGATCAACTTGTAGATGCCCTTCGTCTGATTGACAACACTCTCATCCGGTGTGAAAGTAGCTTTGCCGAGGCGAGCACAAACGATTCTCCTTTTCAACTGATCACAAGAGCGGTTAAGATCACCGCTTTCCTCAATCGTGGGAATGTTCTCGTGATTCAACTCCTGGATTTTCATGCTGGACTTCATCTACGACGTATCTTTTCCATAGGTCAGCAATGAAACGAGACTTCTCGTCCATCTCTTGCATGCGCACGTTCGCTTTGTTCCAGGATAGCTCGGCTGATTTCCGCAATCCGGAGCGATCCAAGAACACTTCGCAATCCAGTGTGGCGCTTGCATCCGACCGAAGAGAGCTTTAGCCAGGACAGCTTCCATTCCTTTGCCACTACCACCTTTGCCAACAAGAAACAGTACCTTGGAGGCGCATGTCTTGTGAAAAGCAGCTTTCATGAAACAAAGTTTAATCTGAAAGGCATGCTCGTTGTCAAAGTACACGGATTCGAGGAAGACACGAAGGATGCTGCGGAGCTTGTCAACGGATATGTCCGGGTACTGCTGCACCGTATTGTCGTAGTCGTAATAGTGAGGGTACCGAATACGAAGGTAACAGGTCTTGGGCGGACATTTGGCCGAGACCTGCCAATCAGCATTCAGGTAGACATCATCAAAGCACACACACACACCCTGCGATCGCGGCATCTTGGTGTCGAACTCGACAAGGAACAATAAGGAAAGCGCACTGATGGAGCTGCAATCGTCATCCCATTGCTTCCGATATGCTGCGGTCATTTCGGCAATACGACGAGTCCACGTAACTGCCCAGACTGTGTTCGAGGTAGTGACCCTGAGATGATCACCATTCGATTTGGCGATGAACTAAAGGTATTGCACGAAGGTCATGTCCCCCGGAATGGTAGCTTGAAGTACGATTTGCAAGTATGGCTCGAAGTCTGTCCATTTCCATGCAACGTGTGCCTCTTTGTCGCGGATATCATTGGCCATCAAGATGGACAATCCCCCGGGCGTCAAGAAAATGTCCCAAGCCTGTATGCGAAGACCAGGAACCATGCACCGTGCACAGTCTTCATAGTGCAAGATCTGTTTCGCATGAGCACGCCATACGTCTGGTTCCAGCAACATAGTCAACCCAAGCATGTCTTTGTTGGACATGACGTAATTTGCCATTTGTGCTCACATAGGAAGCGTGTCATTGCAATGAGCTTCTGGATCTCCACGTTGTGCATATGGAAGTTCGCACGGCACCAGTCTGTGTAATCATTGATCTTGTGCTTCAAACCAACACTGGAAGAAATGCCTGCCTGCAGGAGCAGCAGCGGCGGGCTCTATACAAATACGTGTCCGTGTTGTACCTCAGTCTAAGGTTAACACAAATCGCGTCCACGCAGACGGTTTGGAGGACGTTCTCTTGCCGGAGTACCTGGCGACCCCTGCATCTCAGCCGGATTGGGCTGTTGAGAATTAGGCGCGTTTCCATACTCCTGCTCCATCAAAGTCTCCAAATCCACTTCAAGCTCATCACGCATGGGAAAATCGCGCATGGCGGACTCAATGAGGAGCGCAGACGAAGGCAAAAGGAAGTTAGGACGAGGTATGACAATGGAGCCAAGACGTCTATGGAGATCACAACACTGTGTTTCGGGTTTGTACAACTACGAACTGTGCTCCATGTCAATGCTCAGGTGACAAGTGCTATCGGACAATCTTGATCTAGCTCGCCTTTCCAATGATTGTACGCAGGCTACAGCAACAACGACCATCTGCGAGCTCTGCATCTGTCTGAACTCCGTTTAGCGTACACTTGCTCGTATCACTTCCTGTACAGCCATAACGAACTCCTGGCACAACACCTCATATGTCACGGCATTTGGATTTGGATCTGGAAGTGTTTCCGCAAGGGATCGCGCTGAAGTGCAACACGGAAATGCTTCAATACGAACACACGAGCTTGGACTCGGTTGCGATCATGTAGAAGACGAAGAAGCGATCTCGCCACATAGAGCTTTGTTTCCCATGCACGTATGCTGATCGTTGCATCGTATATATCTGTTGTAGAAACGAAACAGAATCTAGTATAGTATTGTAGAGTAGGGTAGGGTCTAGCACAGCATAGAGTAGAGTGGAGTGTAGTATAGCAGAGCAAACTATCGTATTGTCTAGTATTATACGGTATGGTACAGTACAGCATGGTATAGTACACTAATATTACAGTACATAGTACATTGTACACAGTACACAGTACATAGTACATAGTACACAGTACATAGTGCATAGTGCATAGTATATAGTATATAGTACATAGTACAGTACATTGCAGTACAATCCAAGGAGAATTCTCAGAACTTACGGGGCCTTCTAAGTGTTTGAGCTCTGGGGCTCCGGGGCGGCACCGTGGGCCGGGGAGGGGGACTGAGCGTAGCATGCACGTGTAGAGATTTCCACAAATTGCCAACCATCTCAAGAATTACAAGAATTTGGAAATTTTGGAATTGAGAAGGGATTGTCGCCAATCCGTTGACAGATCATGCTTGTGCGCGGACACCACCCTGCCCCTTCCCCACGGCGGTCTGTCATGGGGGGGTGAGCATATATATATATATATATATAAAGAGATATTTAGAAATATATACACACACATAGTATGTATATTGTATATACAAATACTGCTTACTAACTATCTACTACATACTCATAAACTGTGTACAGATATGCTTTACATGTAGTGTATGTAGCAAATACAAGGTATGACCAGGTCGACTTACATACATACAAACATACATACATACAGTATGTGTGTATATAGATACCATGTAATTACAAAGCTCTCCATGTATATGTACCCACTAAATAATCACTCAAAGATACAACCCTAAACCCTAAACCCTAAGATGCCACCCTAAACCCTAAACCGGCAAAGGCAAAAAACGAAGCGTTCCTCGAGGCCCAGTAGTCCCAGGCCGAGGGAGGCGAGGAGCTCGTCCGCGTGGAGGACGAAGACCTTCCAGCTGCTTCTTACTGGTTTAGGGTTTAGGGTTTAGGGTGCAGGGGCTTAGGGGTTTAGGGGTTTGGGGGTTTAGAGGTTTAGGGGTTTAGGGGTTTAGGGGTTTAAGGGTTTAGGGGTTTAGGGGTTTAGGGGTTTATGCAAGCAGTCACTGCGGACGATCCGGGCGAGATGCACGCAAGGATCTCAGGGTTTAGGGGTTTAGGGGTTTTAGGGTTTAAGAACTGGTGTTCTAAGGGATTTTGGGCTGTTTTCTGTCGTGTCTACGGTGTTCTCTATATGGTTCTATGATTTGTGTGGGCTTTAAAATGAGCTTTCTATAGGATATTGAGCCTCTAGCACGATTCTATCATGGTGTTTTCTTAAGGTTGTACAAGGTTATCTAGGGCTTGATTTTATGTTCCAGGGCCCTAAACCCCTAAACCCTTGGGGTTCAGGGTTCACAAGTTTGGGCAGCCCCGCCATATGGCGGGTGGTCCAGGCCCTGGGTTGTCGCCAGCCACTTCCAAAAGGGTTTTAGGGTTCAGGGCTTAGGGTTTTTTTAAGAGTTTAGGATTCCATTTCTCCCATGGCGAATGGAAACTCGAAGTAAAGAACAGGATTCGGACGAGAGGGCGCAAGCGTCTATGTGGACGTGGAGGTTTTGGGTGGAGATTAGGGTTTGCGGGTATCTTATACTATACTTCTAATAAAGAACCACCAAGACCCTGTTCTAATTATTAAGGCCCCCACAATATGTCAGCTACAAGCCTCGAGAAGCATCCGGACTGGGTTCGGCTTCTATGTTGGACGACTGGGGCCATTAGCTCTTGGGGCGGAGAGTGTTTTGGGTCGAGGGGCTGGGGGCTTCTGGCTTGAGGTCCAATGTCCGTTGGGCAGTGAAGCTTTGAGTTTAGGGTTCGCGCATGCATGCATGCATGCATGTCTGCATGCATGCGTGCTGTATGTGTGTATGTATCTGTCTGTTTATGTATATGTGCATACATTATATAAATATACACACGTCAGTATTATGTATGTGTATGTAGGAAGTTGACTGATGTTGGTTGCGTAGAGAAAGGCCTGGCAATCCTGAGTTCAGTGGTTGAATATGGAGGCTTTGGGCTTTCTACTGCTTAGCTCGACCGCTGGGGTTCGTTCTCAGAAGCACCGAAACCCTTTCTCGCAGCACCGCAACCCCGATCCTTCATAAGAACAGCAATGCGTCATGCGCTCCTAAGAACGAACTCTGCTTGCACGTGTATATTGATTATATATATATATACATATGAGCGTTGATCAATATTATTGTTTCTGGAAATGGTTTCTTCGCGGATTATTACTTTCCTTTCGCGGGACTTTCGCCCTCACTTTCGCGCAACATGTTTGAGGTGGTAGTNTATTATTGTTTCTGGAAATGGTTTCTTCGCGGATTATTACTTTCCTTTCGCGGGACTTTCGCCCTCACTTTCGCGCAACATGTTTGAGGTGGTAGTACTTGTAGTAGTAGTAGTAGTAGTAGTAGTAGTAGTAGTAGTAGTAGTAGTAGTAGTAAAGCGCCACGAGCGGCTCAGACGCGGCGGGATACTCCATGGCCCATGCGGTAGTTTTTATCTCTGACTGCAAACATCTGCAAGCCGCAGCAATTGACGTTCTTCTGGAAGAGCTGCATCCGTAT
>BGNK01007515.1:0-10303 GCA_003297005.1 Symbiodinium sp. clade A Y106
GAAGATGCCGCCATGCGATTGCATCTGCTGATAGCTGTATCAGATATACACTTGCAAATTCGAATGCACTCGCACTAGAAAAAAACGGACCTGCAAGTTCAAAGCTGCAGTGCATTCTTGTGACAACATGCTTCCTGCAGCAACATGGGCATGTTGAATCCTAGACTTCGATCGATCCTGGGTCGAGCCATGCATGCCGGCCATGCATGCACGCTCTCGCTCCAACAATGCATGCATCGATTGCAAAAAAACGTTAACAAGCATGCAAGTACTGATCCTGATCANCGATCGATCCTGGGTCGAGCCATGCATGCCGGCCATGCATGCACGCTCTCGCTCCAACAATGCATGCATCGATTGCAAAAAAACGTTAACAAGCATGCAAGTACTGATCCTGATCATCTGCATGGAGCTTTATGCATCCAAGCATACAGACACATAAACAAACATATCGACATAAAAAAAAATCAGCCACAAAATCCATCCTGATCGTGTTTCTCGCATAAAATCAAAATCCACAAAACACAGACAGGATGGAGCATGTAGATGCATTCCTCGTGTTTACATGATATATCTGCATCGATCGACGAATCCCAAGGTTATTAAGCATTAATTTACAAACGCCAAACGTGCTTTAATGATTGTTTTCTTAGTGCCATGATTAAATTGCATGATGTATTTTGAAATAATATTGCTTACTTGAGCATGTACATGCTTATTTAAACACATGTTAATGCTTAAAACAAGAAAAATGCTTAAATACCATTATTCTTGCTTAATTAGATTCCACGACATGCAAAACATGGTTGGAATTGATCCGATCACTCTTGGAAATTTCATTCGGAAGGTCATATGTGGGCACTGGCAGCAAATGCACCACAATCATTTGTCTGAGCGCCAGGGTTACATCACCTATGTGCTCTCGGCTTGAATTGATGAAGTTTCTTCGTTCGATCATTGCCTCCAAAAGCATAGAGACCTACTGCTCAGATGCTCTAGCTTTGATGGCTCGTTGTCCACTCCGCCATTTCCAGTGTGGCGACCACTGGTCAAGTGACGCCACCAAGTGCTCTTCGGAAGGCTTGATTGCGAAGCTGGCGAATGGCAAGGGACACAGGCCAACTTGGCTTTGGGCTCGCACGGCCTCGAAATTCGTTGCCCATGTTGGTGGTGATGACGTAATTCGATTCGGATGATCTCCGCAGCCCGGATAACGGTTTCGGCCCGCTTGTTGGGCAGGACTTTCCTGGCCACCTCTCGGTGAAGACATCCATCAGCACGAACTTGTTGGCTCCCCGCGTGAGGTCCGCTTGCACTCTATCGTTGGGCCCCCAGTGAGCACCGTGGCGTAGACACTCTGGAGTACCAGTCGCCGACACCCTGCATGCTTCTCGGGAAACTGCAATGGCGATGGAAGGCCTCTGGGGGGTCGCATTTGCAACAACTGCTGCAACGAGTCAGACTTGCCAAGTCCTCCAATGCACAATCGCGCAGAAAGCGGGAATGTCCAATAGTGACAATCATTTGCATGTCACTTTTGACAATTTTCTGCACCAGCTGAATCCTGAAAATGCATTGTGGAATTGGCACAACCACCATCGCCATCTGGCCTTTCCAACCCATTGAGCCTTTGAGCTCGTAAACTTTGTTATTTTTGCTCAGCTTTCCATGAAGTTACCTTCATCGTCTTCAATCCACTCTGAAAGTTTTCACAAAACAGGAGTCAATGGCATAGCCATGGCACCACCACTCAACTTGGTGGTGCACAGGTTTTCGGTCTCGAAAATGGTAATGTGGCGTAAAGACAGACGTGGTTTTGGTTGACTTGGACCCAACACAGTAGATGTGGAACGAATGAAGAGCTGCTGCACGATTTATGGACAACAGACACATTCCAAATTGGTTTAGCGAAGAAAGCTTGAAGAAGGCTTCTCTAGAAGCAGATTTGAGAAGCTTTCTGCCCAGGAGAAGCCATGATGTCGTTCAATTCCGGTTCAACCAATGGCATAAAGACAGCACTGGCCACCAATGAACGAACTTGTTTTTTGCAGAGTCTGGAAGAGGGCAGAAGGACCTGAGCCTGAGTTCATGGGGGATGCTCGCCCCTCCACTGCGCTTGTTGTGACGTAGAAGGGCCCCCATCAGTAGCATTCCGGGGTCACAGCGACTTTCCTGTGGCAATCATTGGGCTGGGCCGTGCCTTGCGCCTGGTCCCTCCTCGCGATCCACCTGACGATAGAAGTTGTTGCTTCGGAGTGTCATCAAGTCTCACTTGTACACTGCCTTTTGAGGTTTGATTGAGTTTGTCATGGTCCACTCGAGTTGCCTCCTGAAGTCGTTCCTGTTTGGGGCTTCGGAACTCTAAAGTTTGCATTGCCAAGCTGCAGTCTGGCTCGATTGCAACTTTATGCAACTTTGGTTGATTTTCTACATGTACGTCTTCTAGCCTATCGCCCTGGCCACCAAGCGCTTTGCTTCAGCACGACAATTGGGGTTGATTCAACTTAAGGTTTGAGTCCGAACCTAGAGTGCAGAGAATTCGAAGTGTATGGGGTGTTTTGCATGTCTGGTCGGCATGAAGGTGGAACAGGGGCATGTGGCAAAGTAGACTCGGTCTTTTCTCGCATGCAAAAATCAAAGAGCTCCGGATCTTGGAAGGACCAAGCTGGGAGGAGCACCACGCGCAGCTTGATGCTTTGATCGCGCAGTTGCATGCGTGGTCCTCATGTTTCTTCCTTCTTGGTGCATTCTCCGAGCTTGGAGGCCAAAGCATGGATAGCAGCCGGAGGGCAAGCCAAGGCCCCTCCATCCACAAACACGGCTTTGAGTTGCTGTTCTGTGGAGTTGCAGGATCCTTCCACGACAAGAGGCAGACCTTCCAAAGGCCGCGACAGCCTGCAGCACAGACTGCTGGAGGAAGCATGATAGCACCCAGCCATATTGGCCCAAAGTTGTCACCAACCTTGCAAACCGTTTGAATGACAGAGATCACCTCGGATTTTTCAGCTGCCCTCAACGGTGCCATTGAGCGCCTTGACACACTCCAGGTCAAAGGGCGGTATTTCACCCAACGGGTCTTGCAGGACGACTTCGAAGTGAGCGGAGATATTTTGGGAACAGGGTGTAGTGGTGCTGTCCTAGCGGCCAAATGTCGCCACAGACCCGGACGCTTTGCGGTGAAGGCCTATGATCTGCAGTACTTCGATGCCGGTCAAAAAGAACGTTTGGCGGGAGAGGTAGCAGTGTTTCTCAGTTTGGACCACCCGCACATCGCTCGTCTTTTCTCCGTTTATGAGACCAAAGACCAACTCAGCCTTATCATGGAACGAATGGACGGTGGCGAGCTCTTTGAACGTGTTTGCCAGACCGATCGCTTTAGTGAGAACGATGCTGCACAAGCCACTTGGCACATGCTCCAGTCGGTCAGCTACATTCACAGTCGAGGGGTGGTTCATCGGGATCTTAAGCTCGAGAACTTCCTCTACGACGCTCCGGGAAGCGATTTCCTAAAGCTCATCGACTTTGGCTTCAGCAAGTTCTTCCCCAATGACCAGAAGATGAGGGAAGCCATGGGAACATTGGCCTACGTTGCTCCGGAAGTGTTGCGACATCGCTATGCTCGTGGGAGTTGTGATATGTGGAGTCTCGGTGTAATCGTCTTCATTTTGCTTAGTGGGGAGATGCCATTCCATGGCCGCACCGATGCTGATACTGCACGCAAGATCAAGGCCGGCAAGTACAAACTGCACTGGAGCAAGTGGTATAATATTTCCAAGCGAGCGAAAGACTTTCTTGAAAAGCTATTGGTCGTATGTCCCAAGAAACGGATGGATGCTGTGGCAGCCTTGCAGCACCCATGGATTACATCCTTGGTGACGGCTCCAGCCGTTCCAGGTAGCGTGGTGACGTGCTTCTTGACCTTCGCATATGCTACCAAGTTTCAGAGGTCCCCGGTTTTGAACAAGTGTTACTGGCCCTGATACGTTTAGATAGTGCCTCGGGGCAAGTCCTAACAGCGAGGCTCGGAACGAAAGCAGAGGGTTCAACCAAGAAGCTAATTTTGGTGACTGCTCGCGCGTACATGACAGATCAGTGCACTCTGCAGGCAGATAGTAGCATGCACCCCTTGAACGAAACCCTTGTCCCTGAGAAGTCTCAGCCCTGACTGCAGGGCCTGTTTGCAAGCAATGGCTTGGAGCCTGACGCTGGAGGAGTGAAGCGCTCTAAAGCAAGTTCCCAGAGCTTTCCCTGAGAGCTGTGGCAATTCGACGTGTAGCTGTCTTCAGTCATAGCTGGAGGAGCGACGCAAGCTACGTGGGGATTTCATCCACCTGAGCCGCCAAGGAGTCATCAAGCAGCAGCATCTTCGAGTGTCAGGGCTTGAATGGGCAGTAGGCCAGTAGGCAGCAGTGTGCAGTACCCGCTTCCCTCTCTCCCCGGTGGAAAGGCACTAACTGGACTCCTACAGCTCAAGGTCGTTTATGTCAATTGCCAATGCACCTGTCGTTGCCCCCATCTGCAGTCCCAGCACCAAGGAGTTTTTGTCAATGCAGATGCAAGACGATTCGGACAAGCGGGAAGCATTGCGGGCCCTCGACATCCTGCAAAGCCAGACCGGTGATGACATCAGCTACAGTAGCTTCCTGGCTGCCATGATTGCGTGCACGAAGCTGGAGGAGACTTCGCACGCAGCCAAGTCGGCATTCCGTCGTTTCGATCACACTGACAGTGGGTATCTAAGCCCGTCAAAGCTGCGTGAAGTCGCTCAGCTGGTTTGGAAGCCGTTAATTTTGCGCCCGGTGCGGCTGCTTGGAAGAAGTCATTCTAAACTCCCCTGCGAGGTGCTCGGGGAGGATTTCGACGTAGAGGTGATTTTCAAGGAGGTGGACCGCGACCAGGACGGCAAGATCAATATTGAAGAGTTCTTAGCTCACCTCAGTGATGTCCAAAGTGCTGCTGTTGAGCGATCCCTAAGTGATGGTCATGTGCTGTGTGCGCGCAAATCGCAAAAGTCGAAGCCACACAGATTTTCGAAGCGTGTCAAAGCTTGGTTCGGAGCGCTTTGCGGGGCATAAGTAAAGAGGCCGTCTCGCAAGGCTGAAGCATGAATGTACAGAGCCCAACAAGGCCAAGATCCCCTTTGTCGAGGATCTTGTACAGATTGGTCAGTGAAAGAGGCTGTGTCCAGGACTTGTGGCCCTCTTGGACGTCATACTTTGTCTTCCCCCCACCCGTGAAGAAAGACACATGTTCGCTGAAATGTATACCTGCTGGGACATCCCGGGAGAACAGCTTGAGATCTTGCTGGTCAGGCTTACCTGCAGAGGCAGAGCAGACGGGGATGATTCCAAGTGTGGTGAGTAAATGTGGGTAAAGCAGCGTTCGTTAAATCCTTGACAGGGAGCCTTGGATGTCTGCTATCGTGACGAAGGTGCATCCTGTGTGCACTCGAGAAGCATCCTTCCGGCAATTACCTTTTTCTGCCCTGCATGGAATCGTGCGTGGCTGTTCTGCACAGGTGTGACGGGATCATTTTCGCATCAGGTCTTCCTGGCAGGTTATTGCATCCACGGATCGGGTGAGAATGCGTGCAGAAGTGAAACCTGTGTGTATCCGGCCTCGGTCGAGGACAATGAGGGAATTCCACAGCCACTCCCTCCTCGCCTGCAGTCCGAACCGCTGCAGCCCTGGCATGCCTTTCATGTTGTGCTGGCAACAGCCGTGCGCAAGCCTCTTGCATCCCGTGGGGAAGGGACGTGTCTGGTAACGTGACATTGCAAGTTCTGCCGCGAGTTGCCTTGGCATGGAGATACAAACTCGCTCAGATCGATGAATGCATGTAGATTTCTTGGCTCGAGTAGGAGATGGTTGGAGGGGAAGTATCATCGACAGGTCAGTTGTTGTACCGAGTCCCGGGTCTATGACAAGAGGCCAAGCAAGACGAACCCGCCAGCGGACCTCGAGCACGACCACCTCAATAGGTCGGAGTTCGTTGCGGGATAATCGCGGGTTTTGGTGTCGCGTGACTAGATTAGTGTGTTCCACTCAAGCAGAGACTTGATGCAGACAGAGCGATCACCCGATGCCAAGAACAGAGATGCCGCCGTCCTGTCAGGAGGCACACCTCCCCGGACGTGATGCCACTGCTGCAGCAGGCTTACTCAAGCATCTGCACACACTCAAAACCGGGTGGAGGCATTTTTCAAATAACATCGGATTGACGGTGGACGATGGATGCTTGCCCTTGCTGCTGCAAGCGACTGCCTGCTTTCGGTTCACGAGAAGCGATGTCCTTTGTCCTCTTGAATCGGAGATTCTCGCTGTGGTTTACCCAAAGCGCGCTTTCTCCTTCTGCAATCTTACAGGAGAATACTGTATGGAGTAACAGCAAAAGCTTGCATCATGTTGCATTACACCCTGTTGCACTGCATTTCGTTTGCTTTGCATCATGGTGGGCAGGATTGGCGGCATGACTGTTGCATCACACGCCAAGGTGTTGCATCACATGGGTGCGTTTGTGCTGCATTGCTTCAACTTACAAGCTTTACTGGTGCATGGCATTGCACTGTATTCAGCTTCTAGAACAGCCCAAGTGTTGCCCTCGGGCCAAGGCGCTTTTGCTGATTGAATTGGTACCTTCCAGACAATCTCTTCCGTTTGTCGGGTTGTAGTACCATGCAACACTAGACGAACAACGCTTCGTTACCCTGCCTGATCTTACATCTGAGGCTTCATCACGAGACATTTCTCGCAACACGTGCGAGCGTCTTCAGCCGTCAAGTCATATTCTGCTGGCAGTTCATGGTGTTTTTGCATCTTTCGGCACAGAGTTGGCTCTTATGGGGAAGTTTTGTAGCACTGGAGGGGCCGGCCTGGGGGGCTTCGCTTGATGGCCGATGGCGCCTCGAGTACACAGTGGGAGATCTCTGCCAAACAAGCCGATGAAGAGCTTCAGAAAAGGAAGCTCCCGATCCTCTCCGTTGCATTCAACGGCGAGACTGTGCTCACAAGCTCCTCAAGGCCGACAGTGAAGCTGTGGAGGCTAGGTGATGAAGGGCTCATTGCTAACGGTTCGCTGACAGAAGCGGCAGCTGCTGCTCCCAGCTCCCTTGATGCCTTCAGGGATATGGCAGCGGTCTGCACGCAGGACGGGACTATTCTGCTATGCGACTTGCGGAATCCGAAGGAGAAGCCCGCTAAGCTGGAGTCCGCACGTGGGCAAGGAAGTATAATACGCTTTCTAGCCGACGGTCATCGACTGGTGTCCGGCAACGTCTCTGGTAGGCTCTCCATTTGGGATCTGCGGCAGCAAAGAGTCGAGCGAGAGCTGCCTGCGAATTCCGTGGGCGCAGTGAAGAACGGTGACGAAGAGAGAGCGAGCAAGGCTCGTCGCACCTCCGTATCACAAGCTCAAGCTGACCCGGACCCCGCCGTCACATCCATGTGTGCCAGTGGCGACGGTCGGATGCTAGCTTGCGGGCGGAGCTCGGGCTTCTCGTCTTCAAGTCTTGGTGAAAAAAACCCGACCCAAGGGTTTTTGTCTAGGAGCGGGTCGTTGAGCGCATGTGCAGTGGCAGTCGCCCGCCCCTGCAGGACGAATCGGCTTGCTTGACCTGGCGACGCTGGACTGGGCAGGCACGGATCTGCAGGTCCACGTGGGCAGCGCAGTCAGATCACTCTCCTTCGAGCGATCCAAGTTTCTTTTCAGTGGCGGCTGCCTGCCTGCACCTGTTAGAGGCATGTTTAAGTAACCAGAGAGTAGCGAAGCACTCCTCCTTTCTTGTTTAGTCTTCTCTTGGAACCAAGGTGATGACCGCAACCTTTGCATGATGGATGCATCTCGCTGGGTTACTCGCGGCATTAGGCCGCAGGTGGAAAGATTTCCTGCCCATCGCGCGAGCATCACATGCGTACAAGCATGTCCAGACCATCGACATCCAGCTTTAGTTTCTACTTCCTTGGACAAGGTGGTCAAGGTTTGGGACTACCGAAGACAAAGAGTTCTGCAGACATTCTCTTCACACTCCGCAGGTGTAACAAGCATGGCCTTCGAGCCAGATGGTCACGTCTTCGTGACGGTTGGAGCCGACGCCATGATCTACGTTTATGCACCGGTCCACGACGTCGGAGCCGACGTCGGGGCACCGGCTTCCGGGGCTCCACAGGAGGATGTCAAGGTCAAGCCTGGATGAGATTTTTCTATCGCTCTTCGGGTGCTCGCTGCGGCGAAGCATGGCAGAGCCTGCTCGTCCCGCCACGGGCTTGAAGTGTTTGCCGGCAGGTGATGGAAGGAGCTCCTTGCTCCTAGAATCCCCACAAACAGCATTGCAAAGCTGTCATAGCTGTCTGTGGACAAGAAGTCGGTTGTTTCAGATGCTGTCTGCCGGTACACATTTCCTTGTCGCGGCATGGCCTTTTTGCAGTAATTGAGAATCCGCTTTGACAAGGTCGGCGGTGCGTCATGAAATTTGCAATGACATTTATATATAATGCCCGTGCTGTCGAACCTTCAGCCTAGAAGCGTCTTTAGACGCGCCGAACTTATTGATTTAGACCCTCAAAAGTACACACATATACATCCAAGATACATATGTTTCCATACATATATATATATACACATACATACATACCTATGCATCTATAAGTTCAGATATTCATATGTTCAGGTTGGTCTCCCGCGGAGTGCTAGAGTAAAGCGTGGGAACTCTTTGCCTTAAAGGCATGGGCCGTGTCACTGGTGATCCTATCGACGTACCATATGGCGACGTAAAAAAGAGAGGGTTTTGCAGGAGGTGAGATGCTGTAAGAGTCATTGTCAAAGCCCCAAAAGAGTCATACGGGTCATGCAGAATGTTGGGGGCACTAACATCCCAGGGTCAGAGCCCACAGCAGAGACCTTAGGTTGGGAGGCCGCCGGCCCCTCGGAGGCTCTTTTCCTCACACGCTCTCATGGTATCAGGCGCGCTTTCCCATCGTGCCAGGGATCCTCTGCAGCCCAACTCCTTCGGAAGCTGCGGCCAATGCTGGCAGCTGAGCGATGGACTTGCGCCGCCATCACTTCTTCCTCTAAAGATGCTGTTGTGACAAGGGCGCATGCGAGGGAGTCCCTGCAGAAGGCTTCGAGAAAGAGGTTATGCTCACCGCGGAGAAGATCTCCCGGACTCTGGACACTCTGCAGGCCAGGAGAAGCATGACCTTCACCTCGTCCGGAAGCACTGCAGTCGGGTTGAGAGGCATGCTGGTCCTCTTGGCTATGCGAAGATGCAGTAGACACAGCGTCAGTTGGTAGCATGCACTTCTCAAACTAGCAATTTGCAGTTTTCCGATCTTTGCGGAGGAAGGATCGCAGAAGTGCCTTCCTGTCTCTGCCTCGGCGGCCCCGGTTTCCAGCCGATCGGTGCTCCAGACTCCTTCCGAGTCTCGCAATCGCGCGAGCGGCTCTCCCGACAAGTGTATGGACCTCGAGAAGTCGCAGCTTTTCCAGGCCCCTCGAGAACAGAACTTGGAGCTTGAGCTGCGGCAAGAAGCCGCGCGACGACATGTTGTGAAGGCCGGGGAGCAACGTTCCAGGATTCCTTGCCGCCTGGTCCCCAAGCAGGTTCTCCGCACCGGCCACGCAAAGCATCAACGGAGCCGCGCGCCCTGTGGCTTCCATGGTCCAGGCCCAAGTTCCGCCGTTGAGGCCCTGTTTGCTCGGTCCATGTCTCGGCCCCGGGCTCTTAGGCGCCGGGGAGGCGAGGGCCGAGGGCGACAGAATCGCGAAAGTCTTCATAGCTCGATGCAGAGTTTGCTGTATGCAGCGCGGCCGCTTTCTGTTTTGCGGCGAAGTGCCCCCTTCTTGTTTGCAGGAAGCCGTGCATGTCCCGCATGCAGCAAGGCCGGGTGGTGTAGTAGTAATAGTAGTAGTAGTAGTAGTGGTAGTAGTAGTAAGGCTTTGGCACAAGGTGTGGTGGACCGTCCACCCAGAACCCCCGGCCCCAACACGGGGCAGTCACCTTAGAGTGTCAGTTGTGCCATCTCTTCAATTTTTTCAGTATGCTCTTGAGTTCGTTCCTAGCTTGCGCATTCTAGGTTTTTTGCTACTTCCTCTAAACTTTTTCGTGCGAGAGAGCCATGTCTGAAGCCATGGCCCCGGCCACAGCACCGGAGTCGAGCAGCACCGCTCCTCCGACGGAGCAACCGGCCAAGCAAGAATCACAGTCCAGCCCGGACGCGGCACAGTTTGCAGAATTCCTTCAGTGGAAGGAACAGCAGGAGAAAGCAAAGAAAGCCGAAGAGGCCAAGGGTGATCGCAACCCTGGCA
>BGNK01007516.1:0-16729 GCA_003297005.1 Symbiodinium sp. clade A Y106
GTTTGAGACCTGCTGGATCTCAAACTCTAGCACGAACGCTAAAAGTCTTCCACATGGTGGACCTTGTAATAGTGAAAGTAATTACCCCAAACCTCGGCGGTCTACGGGATATAAACTTTCTATATCGGGGTCAGAGTTTGGGTCAGAGTTTGGGTCAGAGTTTGGGTCAGAGTTTGGGTCAGAATTTGGGGTCGGAGTTTGAGGTCAGAGTTGCAGGTCAGAGTTTTGGGCCAAAGTTCNTTGGGTCAGAGTTTGGGTCGGAGTTTGGGTCGGAGTTTGGGTCGGAGTTTGGGTCCGAGTTTGGCTCAGAGTTTGGGTCAGAGTTTGGGCAGAATTTGGAGGTCGGAGTTTGAGGTCAGAGTTTG
This sequence comes from Symbiodinium sp. clade A Y106, assembly GCA_003297005.1. Classification (NCBI taxonomy): domain Eukaryota; class Dinophyceae; order Suessiales; family Symbiodiniaceae; genus Symbiodinium; species Symbiodinium sp. clade A. The sequence goes on from BGNK01007516.1 coordinate 366, forward strand.
GGGGTCGGAGTTTGAGGTCAGAGTTTGGGTCAGAGTTTGGGTCAGAGTTTGGGTCAGAGTTTGGGTCAGAGTTTGGGTCAGAGTTTGGGGGTCGGAGTTTGAGGTCAGAGTTTGGAGGTCGGAGTTTGAGGTCAGAGTTTGGGTCAGAGTTTGGGTCAGAGTTTGGGTCAGAGTTTGGGTCAGAGTTTGGGTCGGAGTTTGGGGTCAGAGTTTAGGTCAGAGTTTGGGTCAGAGTTTGGGTCCGAGTTTGGGTCAGAGTTCGAGGTCAGAGTTTCGGGTCATTTTGAGCCAAAGTTCATAGTTTAAGGTCAGAGTTTTGGGTCAGAGCTTGGGGTCCGAGTTTTGGGTCAAAGTTTNGGGTCCGAGTTTGGGTCAGAGTTCGAGGTCAGAGTTTCGGGTCATTTTGAGCCAAAGTTCATAGTTTAAGGTCAGAGTTTTGGGTCAGAGCTTGGGGTCCGAGTTTTGGGTCAAAGTTTTGGGTCAAAGTTTCTTGTGTCCGAAGAGTACTGCCTCTTTTTGCTAAAAGGTGTCGGGTTTTTGAATCAAAGTCTGAAGTCGATGCTTGAAGTGTCGTGCACCTGCAAAGGTTTNAGTTTTGGGTCAAAGTTTCTTGTGTCCGAAGAGTACTGCCTCTTTTTGCTAAAAGGTGTCGGGTTTTTGAATCAAAGTCTGAAGTCGATGCTTGAAGTGTCGTGCACCTGCAAAGGTTTGGTCACAGCACATGTCTGCTACTGTCTATGTATTGTTTACTGCCAATGTATCGTGCACTGCCCATGAGAGTACTGCCCGTTTCTCCTTGAAATCTAGAGNTATGTATTGTTTACTGCCAATGTATCGTGCACTGCCCATGAGAGTACTGCCCGTTTCTCCTTGAAATCTAGAGCAGTTAAGGTTTTCGAGTAGACTTCCGGATCGAGGTTTGGAGGCAATTTCTTTTTCCAAAGACCTGCTCTATGTCTGCTTCGCGCTTTGAAACTGTGAAACTTAGCGGGCCGGTGCGAAGTGATCCTCTGTGAGATTACCGCCGATCAGTAGGTCGCGACCAAATGNTTCTTTTTCCAAAGACCTGCTCTATGTCTGCTTCGCGCTTTGAAACTGTGAAACTTAGCGGGCCGGTGCGAAGTGATCCTCTGTGAGATTACCGCCGATCAGTAGGTCGCGACCAAATGCAACGCGAGACATGCCCGTATAGGCTGCACCAGGTGCGATGGCATCTAACCAAAGAACCACATGTGGAAGCTCGGCTCCCGCGATTTTCAAGATGGTCGAACTGTACCCACCCTTGACAGGGAAATAATTGCAATTTCCCAAGTCTCGATCCGTCCATCTGTGAACGGCNGACCCGTGGCTGTGACTGCGTAGACAGCCTTTGTTGCGTGGTCGAAGGATTCCACTGTCGCCTGCATGCCGTTCACGTAGTCCCTGGTTTTGTCCACGTTGCGCGTAAAGAAGATTTTCATGCCTTCATAGATGACTAGGTTCAACGGCTCCAAAACGTCGAACGGCTTCAGCTTGCCGTCAGCCGTATAGTTGCGCCAATTGCTTTCGATGTCTCCAGGAATAGTGGCCAGTGGAACTTGACGTCCAAAAAGACCCTGTGCTGCTAGCGCATTGATCGTGCACGAGCCCTGTCTGGTCACTGTCAAAAAGGTCGTTGTAGGGTGTGTTGTCAAAAGACGCTTCACATCTGCAACTGTGGGAACGTGGCCATTCCATGCCCGCCTTTTGCGCATGATGTCTGCAACCGTCAATGTTCCAGGTCCTCCGTGGACGCCTGGACGCGCTGTGCGGAGGTGCGCAAGAATTTTGCGGAAATGCGGATCTTTGCAGCGATACAACTCATGCAGCTTGGTGACGTGCACAGCCAGTCCCCATTCTCGAACATGCCATATGCGCTCTTCTCCGAATCCCGCGTATTGACAGGGGTCTCCCAGTAGACCGAAGGCTTGCGCACGATCTACGTTGCCGCGCAAGTTGTTAATGTGTCCCAGATGTTTGCCTTGTAACTGACTGAATTCGTCTAAAATGACAGCTGTGTAAGGCGCGAGGTTGAGACCGCATTCAGCCATGTCACGGTCCAGTCCAAGGGCAGCATGACAGGTGTCGACATCTATGCGTGTCCCGAACACCTCACGGGTGCGAGATGCCAACTGGGCAGTGTACACGGTCCACAGAACGTTGCATCCCTTTTCCAGGGCATGGTCCACGAAGGCCTTAGCCACGGACGTTTTGCCTGTGCCTGGAGGGCCTTCTAAAGCTCGGATCTTGTTGTTCTCGAAAGCTACTCGCCGAGCTCCGTCCTGCTGTATCTCTGACGACGAATGCCACACTGCCAAGGCCCTGTCCAGGTCCTCGTTCATGAGTCGAAGCCAGCGACGCTGCTCTGTGTTCCAAGCTGGTCTAGCACTCGTCTGTTCTTGCGAAGGCATCGCACCCAAGTGAAACGCCAGGACACCGAACCTCGCTGCATCCTCTTCGTAGTTGCGGAAGCTGTGATACACTTCTACGGCTTCGTCCACGTCTGCACAATGCGGGCATGCGTTTTCGAAGCCAACGTGGCGAAGCATCTTGCGGAAAGATTCATGGATGCTGATTCTGAGGACGATCCTTTCTGTGTGCCCGAACAGGATGGTTTCGCCTTCCATGATCTCGGCGGCTTTCCCTTTGTTCAGCCGCCCTTCGACTGTTTTCTCGCCATTCTGAATCATGGTCTCGAATCTGGCTTGGATGGGCAGCTGATGCCGCTTGCTGGCGCGTGACCTGACGGATGATGTAGGAGTTGCCGGCGCACGGAGGTTTCCATCCAGATACTGTTGAACCAAGTTGGCTTGGACTTCGAAATGACGCAACACTTCTCGACGATAGGCCGCTTTGTGCCCCTCTAGCTTCATGTCCTCTTCAATCAGGACAGAATTTCGCCACATGGTTTGAGCTGCCGGAGCTTGGCAGGCTAGACACATTCCTAGATATTTGTCTGTGCTGGGCACACATTCTATGACGACCGCAGGAACCAATTCTGTTATGGTTCTGAAGGGAACATTCAGCACGAGCCATTGCCCGAAGAACTTGTCGTTCAGACGTGATACCATTGCGCAGCCTATGATCTTCTCACCGTCCATGGGAACGTCGTTTGCAAATTCCACCAAGGTGCGCCTGTCGCCGTGTTCTTGCTCCTGTTTCTTCCAGGCGGCTTTGACCCAACCAGCGATCTCGCCTGCCTTATTGGTTTTGCGTAGAAATTCTAGAAGGGTCATGGAGTCGCTTCGCCATGTAGATCGTTCATAGTGGCGCACTTGAACAGGCAGTGTCCTTGTATCTGGCACGGGGACTTGAAATGTTGTCTTGCCGCTGCTGTATGTGGAAACCTGCCATTGCCGAAGAATGCTGCCGAAAAGTTGTAACACCATTTCCGGTACGCAAGGCTTGTACCGGGTCAACACCGATGCTGCAATACTGTTGGCATCGACATCGTCATTCAGTAGCTCGCTGCTGAAAGAATCCGAAAACTTCGGCGCGTAAGCGGCCGTATACGCTGCGTAGTTCTCCTCGCCGGGGCCATCAATTTGAACGTCTTGATGACATTTTGTAGCTTCCATCAGAGGCGCAAAATATGCACGCACGCCTGCGCGATGGTCGTCTGCGCTGTGATGAATCCTGTAGATGCCCTGCGTTTGATCGAACTCACTGTCTCCCGTGTGAACTGCGCAAGGGGTCTGACCCTTCCAATCCAATTGGGAGGCTCGTACATATCCGGACATGGCTGCTGTGTCACATTGCATGGTTGCGGCTACGGATTTGTGCAGGTGCAAGGCTTGCAGTTCACTTGTTCGATCTTGACGACTGATGTAGTCCAACTGATGACAATGGCATCTCCCGGATCCATGGTAGTCCTGACTGGGATCTTTTCTCTTGCCATCTTGGAACTCCAGCCGCAGAAAGGTTGTCACGTGCGCCGATGAACCGTCTGCTTTTGTACGCTGCAATAGCTGCTGATCATGTCCTCGCGCGGCTCGCTCTGCTGCTTTGTTTTGACCGGAAACGAAGTTCTTGCCGAGCTGGATTAGCAAATGTGCTTGGTGCAGCGTTTCCGGAATGTCCAACTCCAGTCGACCTGCAAACATGCATCCATGCGATCGATAAGTTACACATGGTTTTCCGGAGCAGTCATTTTCGGCTTCCAGCCTCGTCTTGTCTTCCTCATGGCGTCCAGGATCCAGCAGTGGTTCGGCCAGCTCCATTCGAAAGGACTGTGGGTTGAAAATAGCGGAGGGTAGCCTTTCTGTCTTGTAAGGTCTACCAGAGCCTGATGCATTTCGCGCCAGTACTCGGCCGAGAAGGAATGATGTTTCATGAGCAACCTCATTGGCAGGCCTGTTCGGAGATTCCGTTTTGCTCCTAACGCCGTCCATAGATTGAGATCAAAGGTGAAATGAAGAATCTCGTATGAAGCTGCATAGTCCAAGGTTGGCGAAAGGACGAGGGCCATGTATCTGCGCTTCGTTCCGCCTACCACATCTGCTTCATGCTCGTCTTCCGAATCCAATTGTAGCCAATCGTGGCACAGGTTACTTGCTGCATTCTGTGGCGCATGCTTTCGACTGGAAGCTTGCAAGCGCACCCAGGTCAGACATAGCTGTCGCTGCCAAAACAAGTCTGGCCAAATGGCACACTCCACTCCTTCTCTTTCGAGAAAACGCAACCAACGACGATGCGTCCTGCTGGACGTGCCGCCCTCGGAAGCCCACATTTCGAGGAAATTTCGGTGCTCCCGATAGAATGCTCCATACGCAGTCTGTGTTTTCGACGGACCGCTGTTCTGCAAAAGCCATCTCAAGGCCTCCCGTGCCACTGCCTTGTGCTCGGGGTTAAGCTGGTCGAGACGATCTTCCACCGATTGTTCCTGCCAGGCAAAGGTCACCATCGCGGCGTGGCGTCTATAGCCGCTGCCGCGACCGAAGCTGTCCCGCGCCCGCTCTTCTGGCCCGAGATTGATAGCCAAAGGGCGTAGAGCCACGCGCACTTCGGCGGGCAGATTGGACAGAGCGGCCGGCGTACTCTCGGGGTGTATGGCTGGCTGAGTCGACAAAGCCCGACAAAAGATGCAGTTTTTCGGGGGACACCATGGGCTCAGTAGTTCATCCAGCCCTTTTGGGGTCAGTTCCCGTGGCTGCAGGCAATGGCAGTCAGAGCAAATTTGCCAGGAATTGTATTCGCACCACAGCTGCAGATTCGCCGCCAGATGCGAGCTTTTGGCCTTCGGCAACGGATCCTCGTTGCTGACGGGCGCATTTCGTGCCAGCCTTTCATGTGGAACATGGAACATGTTCAAACTTTTGGCACGATCTTCCAAAACCCGTTGACGATAGGCATCTGCTGCAATGGCATGACCACCTACAACTTGCCTGCGTTCTAATGCGTTCTTCCAGAGTTCCGCCCCTCTTCTGTACAAAGACTGTAGTTCCTCTTCGAGCGGACCGTCATGTCCTGCAAGATCTGCTGCATTGGCCTGCCTCGATTGTAACCACTGTCGATCTCTGTCCGTCCCCGTTCTTTGCAAAGCCAATTTCTGCGCCTCTGCTGTCAACAACTTGAAGCGCTTTAGTACATGAGGGTCTCGTTCGAATACGGCAGTTGCAAGTCTGACCGGATCGCAGAATAGGCATTGCAACGTCCCATGAGGTCGTGCCGCAGATCCTTCGGCTCCGAAAATGCAGGTTTGCTCATCGAGACCCGTGCAATATCGCGACTCTCCGGTCACCTAAGCACTTGCTTCTGCGCTGTGATTTCGCGAGGCACGATTACTGTCACTTCCTCAATTCGGCCCAGCCTTGTGTTTCTTCGGAATAAAGCTGCGGCTGCGATGCGTGGAGTCCTCGCACGCTACAGGTTGATCGCCCTCGCAGTTGACGCTGTTGTTGCAGACTCCGTCCTCACTGGCTACGTTGCGATCCTGTCAAATGTCCGACCGACGCTTGTGAATTGATCACGATTTCAGGTGGCTAGCACGTCCTCGCATCTGTTTGATATTTGATGCCGATGTGCAGAATCCTCATGCGGCAGAGTTTCCGCAAATCCAAAGACGAATGAGTTTGACATGCTAGAAATGTTCTGAGCTCCAAACTTCGTCTTCGATAGCTGCGTTGTTTTCCTGCCGAATGTTCGACTAATCCATGTGAACTCACGGGTTCAGGTAGCTAGCATATCCTGGCATCTTTTCGGAGTTCGACGTCGATCTGTAGAGTCCTCATGCAGCAGAGCTTGTACGATAGAGACAAGCGACTGCTCACGTGATACATCCGTTCCGACATTGTGCCTCTGCTTGCTGTTCTTCTTCCGAAACCTGAAGATGGACGTTGGGGCTACGACATTATCGTGTCACTACACGGGTTACGGAGAGATGGCCCGACAAACTTCTGATGTCTCTATCAAGTATATTAGAAAAACACACAGTTTAGTGGTAAATTGCCGTTACAAGAATATAGTGCTGCGATAAAGAAAACATATATCGAGTTTACGCTAAAAAATAATCACAGCTGTAGATCTTAAACTCGGGTGGCAGGTTCGTGACGCCAGCGTCCACCCTGAATCTCGTTCCCGCATAATCAAGGTAGAGTCTGCGGCCTCATGCACAAGGCCCAAAAGGCGAAGCCCCGAATGTCCGAGTGACGCCTGTAAACGAATTCAAGTCACTAGCACATCCTGGCATCTTTTTGGAATCCGACGTCGATGTGTGGAGTCCTCATGCGCCAGAGCTTGCACAAATTAAAACGTGAGTGATTTCCGAGACTTCTGACATGACATATTTTTCTAAGCTCAAAACCTCGTCCTCACTGGTTGCGTTGCGATCTTGCCGAATGTTCGACCCCTCGCAACTGATCACAAGTTTGGACAGTTAGCAGGTACTGGCATCTCTTCGACATCTGACGTCGACATGCAGAATCCTCGTGCGGCATAGCTTGTGCGCATGCGAACGATTCTGACATAACTCAATTCATTCACGACACTGCGCCTCTTTTTGCTGTTCCTCTTCTGACACCTGAAGGAAGCATACACGCAAGGAACAAAAACCCGCCCGACGATGGACGAAAGAATCTGCGGCCTGATACAAAGGGCTCAAAAGTGGGACTCCTTCGAGGAATGTTTCATCCTGGCAGGATCGTGATAAGAGACTCCATTGCTGCTTTGCCGAGCCTGGTCTTCTTCTCCTGCGTCTTCGCCGAGCATGTGACCTGCGCGTCGCTGACTACATGACACTCGCAACTTGTCATGAATGATAGAGAGCATGGCGAGTTAGTAAATAAACGGGCTCTGCCAGACGCGATCGTCTTAAACCTTCTGTCGTCCCATCGCCTTCTGGACTAACGTGGCCTTACCAAACCGACTGCATGTGATGCTTCGTCTGACGAATTACTCGAAGCCGCTCATCTTTTTCTCGTCAACCGCTCACACCAGCTGCCAAAGTGTCGCAGATCGCTGCAAGACAGAAACTTACGCTCGATCTTGCCTGTGCCGATCTGTTGCATTTGCTGCTGTCGCATGATTCGAAAAATCTGGTCAACGAGTTTGGCCTTTGATTTGACAACATACTGAAGTATGCTACGGCTTTCTTCTACACCGTGAAATGTGAAACAAAACGTGCACTCGTTGACACCGCCCTCTTCACATTCCTCCGACGTCGACTCTGTCTTTGGGGCCTTGTTCGAGTTCTATATTGTGTCGCACGTGTCAGGAATTTTATCGTTAAAACATCGGGGGATATTGGCCGCCAAAGTGTCGACTCTGTTCCGGGAACCCATCAAAGTGGCTGGGCACAAGTTGAAAGAACGAGCACAGCTTGCAAGAATTCGCAATCTTGATCCGGGCTCAAACTTGGCCCGGGGACTAACCTTCCCAATAGGCGGACAGGCTCGCGAAGGCCACGGCCAGGATGATGCTCAGGTCCTTGCGCCACTCCTTGTTCTTGATGGCACGATACTTCTTCGGCTTCGAGAGCGCAAGCCCCTCGCGAAGATTCTTCGGAATCCGCTGTAGAGCATCCTTCATCTGCTTGGCCTTTGGCTCGAAGCTTCCCGCTGCGAAGAGAACGATCTCGTGCATCGCATCGAAAAGGGCGATGGCATCGGCGACGGTGATCGCGCTGGTTAAAATCTCTTTCTGAATATCCGCAACTTCGTCTTCCTCTACATCTTCCCATTTCTCCAAAGCGTACAGCTCTTGCAAACGCTCGGCGTTCACCTCGCACGGGAGCCTGTCGTTCCTCACGAGCTTGGTCACAATGCCTGTACGCGCCATTTCCGCGTCGAGACAGAACTTATGACGCTCGTTGGTGAAGTTCTCCGCCTTCGAAAGCCAGTGTCTTTTGGTCTCCTCGTGCAAAGACCTCATCGTCTCACTGTGCCGCTCGAGCTCGGCTGCGATGTCCGCTTCTTGCACGTCGCCGTATGGCAGCCCTGCGCTCGCGCGCAGTCTTGCGGGAATCAGGCTCAGGCGCTCCACCAACGGATCCTCGAGCTTCTGCTCGAACTCTGCCAGAGCCTTCAGAGACCAGAGGTCCAACTCCTTGCGGCGTTTGTCCGCTGCTGTCTCTGCTTTGGTCGCGCTGGCGACGTGTGGATTTGTTGCAGGCCGCTTGCTGGGTCGCGGCGCGCATCTGCGCTCATCCTCGTTCTCCAATGTCGCTTCCTGGTTGGTCCTCGTCCTCTTGCTCTTGCTGCTGCTGTCGGTGTGCTGATCGCACACGGCCCGATATCGCACTATGCCGATTGCTCCGCGTGGCTGCGTGTAGCGCCATGGCTGATGGCATCGTTTGACATTCGAAAGCCTCATTGCGAATGTCTGCTTGTAGGGCCGCTTCTCGCACCGCCAGTGATGTTGTGGCCAAAGCCACTGCCATTCTGCGTCGGAGCAAACCTCCACGGCACCGACGATGGAAGCTTCTCCGTAGACAAGTCCCTTATTGCCCAGCCAGACTCGTCGTGGCTTGAGTCGCATGCTTCGAATTTCCAGCGACTTGGACCCGGCAAGGACAAGACACAGGTATTTCTCCTGCAACACAAGAATGCGATCGCCCTCGGCCGGCTTGGCGAACGTGGCCTGGACTGCCTGCGGTGCCAAGGCCCGCTTCTTTGAATGCTGGGATGCGCGCAGAGCTGATGTTCTCAATGCCGATGGGCGCGACGAAGTCCCTGGCGCGACATCTTCCGTCTCGACCGCGCCTTCATGGTCTTTCCACAGTTTGTACGAATCGAACTCTGAGCCCGCTGTCTTGCTGCTGCTTCCTCTGCTGGAGCTGCTTGCTTGGCCTCCATACGAAGCGGATGTTCTCGATGCCGAGTCTTCGTGGTCTTTCCGCAGTTCGTCCGCATCGAAGTCTGAGCCCGCTGTCTTGCTGCTGCTTCCTCCGCTGGAGCTGCTTGCTTGACCTCGGTACGAAGTGGATGTTCTCAACGCCGGAGTGCGCCGAGACATACCACGGCCCATGCTGACGGCTCCAGCGATGAGTAAGCTACGGATACTTACTTCTACGACAGTTTCGGTCCTTTACGGCTGCAGAAGATCTTAGTACATCTGCTAAAACCGACTGCCCAGGACGATGATGCAAACGGGACTGTTCGCAGCCGCTTTTTTTCGGTCGCTCACACCGGCTTCCGCAGAGCTTCGCGGATCGCTGTAAAACACGGGCTTGCGCTCGGTTTTACCTGTGCCGAGCCGCTGTCTTCGCTACCGTCACGCGACCTGGAAACCTGTCTTCGCTACTGTCACACGACTCGAAAAGCCGGGTCAACGAGTAGGCCTTTTGATTTGAAAACACACTCGAGTCTACCCTCGATTTCAGCCTGCACCCGATATGCTAAGCAAACCTTGCTCGACTCGTTGACGTCACTTTACTTGACATTCCTCGGACGTCGACTCTATCATTGGGGCCTTGCGCAAGTCCTGCCATGATGCTCATGTGTCACGATTCCTATCGATAAGGAACTAAGCGTCATTGACCGCCAATGTGTCGACTCTGTTCCCGAGAAAAATTCAAGATGGTCAGACATACCCGGGCTCGGTCTTGATCAGCGTTAGGCTTCCCAATGGGCAGACAGGCTCGCGAAGGCCACAGCCAAGATGATGTTCAGGTCCTCACGCCAATCCTTGTTCTTGATGGCACGATACTTTTCCGGCCTGGAGAGCGCGAGGCCCGCGCGAAGACTCTGCGGAATCCGCTGCAGAGCATCTTTCATTTGGTTGGCCGTTGGCTCGTGCCTCCCCGCCGCGAAGAGAACTATCTCGTGCACCGTGTCGAAGAGGGCGATGGCATCGGCGACGGGGAGCACCCACGTCAGAAAAGCTTTCTGCATGTCTGCGACTTCTTCTTCTTCTGCGTCTTCCCATTTCTCCGAAGAGCACAGCTCTCGCAAACGCTCGGCGTTCACCTCGGGCGGGACCTTGTCATTCTCTGCGAGCTTGGTCAAAATCCCCGTGTGTGCCATTTCTTCGTCCAGATGGAACTTATGACGCTCGTTGGTGAAGTTCTCCGCCTTCGAAAGCCAATGCTTTTTTGCCTCCTCGTGCAAGGAGCTCATCGTTTCGCTATGCTGCTCGAGCTCGGCACCGATGTCCGCTTCTTGCACGTCGCCGCCTGGCAGCCCCGCGCCTGCGCGCAATTTTGCAGGGATCAGGTTCAAGCGCTCCGCAAACGCATCCGCCGGCTTTTGCTCGAAGTCCGCCAGAGCTTTGAGAGACCAGAGGTCCAACTCCTTGCGTCGGATTTCCACCGCTGCCTCTGCTTCGGTGACACTCGTGGTTGGGGCTGGCTCCGACGGGGGCGGTGCTTTCGCCTTGGCCGTCATCTTCGGCGGCGCGGCCAACGATGCTGCCAATGGGGCCGCCGAGACAGAGGGTCTGTCGCCCACCGCAGCGGCCGCAGCGGGCGATTTGTTTTTGCCTCCAAAGAGACTGTCAGCAGCTCGAGCTGGCTTGCTGTCGTTGAAGACGTCATCTTGCATTTCCTGGTTCTCTTCTTCCGGGGCATCCGCGCAATCCTCGGCGTCGCCGAAGATGTCGGGAATGGGGCCAACGCCACCGGCTCCTTGTATCTGTTGCTGATAGCAGTCGAGGGCTGCCTGCAACAGAGCCTCATCATTGGCAGGATCCTGGATGAATTTTCTCATCGAGGTAGGCATGGCTTCCAGCTGCATGGCAAGCTCTGCACTCCAATGTGAACGATTGGTCATGAGCGCGTGGCCTTGTAAAGCGAGCGTCGCGAAGTTGTATAAATGCGAGGAGAACTTCGCCAACCGCTGCCATGGCTTCACCCAAGCGTCGTTGGCCATGTAGGTGAACACCTGGAGGATCGCGTTCTGCAGCTCCTGCGGCGACGCCTCCTGCTTGTTGGACAAGTTGAGGAGCTGTGCTGCATGCAGCAAAGTTCCGTCGTCTTCGTCGAAAACAGCACGGAGCTGCTCCATGCCGCTCTTCTCCGGCTCGTTGTGATGCATCTGCAGGAGGCCGTGCGCTGTCTCGATGGCCGCAGCGAGCATCGACATGAAATTTCCGAGGCGATTGGCCGCCTCACAATTCAAGTGAGTCAGCTGCGGACCGAACTGTGCGGGAGAGAGAACTTCCAAGTCGTTGGACAAACCTCCCTTCCGAACGAAGGCGGCCGCATTCTCGCCGGGATACACACGGCGCACCTTCTGGTGCCATGTCTCGTCCATGTGCACGGCCGGGATCTTGCGAGCGGTCGGCTTGGCCTGTTTCTGAAAGAAGGCGGGCGCCTGTTTAACTGCTCTTGCGGCGAACGTCTTACGCCCTTGGCCTTTGCCCGAGCCACGACCTCCACCACGAGGGGCACCACGACCCATGCTGACAGCTGCGAGCGAAAGAAGACTACAGGAGGGTACTTATGTGACGCTGTAAATCCTTACGGCAGCAGGAAATTTCAGCGCGTCTGCGGCAGCTACTGCAGCATGGGACTGCTCGCTCAACCTGATCCTATTTTCCATACCTCTTCAGGTCAATCTTAGGTGGCCACAGATTCGCGACAGAGATGCCGACTTCGCGTTGCACGCCCAATTCCTAGTGTCGCTACTTCTCCGAGGGCCTCGCCAAGTTGTCCAGCACAACTTCGAGGACTTGGTGCCCGAGTCCTGCATCATCGGGGACACGTGCAGAGATCATGCCTGCCACTTGCCCTGTCGGCAGTTTTGTTTGCGAAGAATGCTGTGGTCCTGGCACGCAGCCGCCGTGCGTGGCAAGATTGCTACACTGCAAAACGCGTCTGTTGTGCTGTGTGGTTGACATGTCATGACACACCACGCCATTCAAGTCTGCTGCAGTGCTTTGTTTCGAAGGACATGTTCCATGACACCCGATTAACTCCGGACCGCGACAAAGCATGCTGAAATAAGGCTAACCGCCATCGTTGGATGGCCATGTCTCGAGGGTAAGCTGCGGCGAAGATTGACCAGTATATCACTCCGGACCGAGCAGGCCGGGGAGCGATCTCGTCCTATACTCATGACCTAGTGTCCTAGCTGCGACTCACACCAAGCTCGCTATCGTCGGGCGTCAACTCGAATGACGGACAACATCTTCACATCGATTGACATGCTGCAACATGTATCGGTCTAGTGGAACACGCAACGGCACGAATGACTGCTTCCCTGCTGAGACACGACCTACGCGAACTGTCTCACCCCTGTAGGTCCGTCGTTCTAACTTGTTTGAGCGTGAAATGCCTTGTTAGTCTCCGGAGACATGCAATGTGCCCATTATGGGGCCGCCCTCCCCCCCCCCTCTTTGAAAGTGCTTTTGTCTGGCTTACACGAAATTTAAAGGATCTGGCATTATGTACATGGAAGTATGTAGAACCCGTCCAGGGAATGCATGCAGAACGCTGCGGGCTTGTCGGAGTCTTTCGGCTATGGAGGGTCACTAAAACGATGACGCAAAGTCTTTCAGTTTTGGGGAGCCGGTGAATGCTTCTGATGGTTCTATGCGTGGCTGCAAAGCGGGCTGAAGACCAATTATCGTTGCACACTTCGATAAGAGCACGGAACTTAACAAGTTCTGGGTTCAACCATGCTTCGCTGATCGCTTTCGTTGCACACTTCGATAAGAGCACGGAACTTAACAAGTTTTGGGTTCAACCATGCTTCGCCGATCGTGACCGATTATCGTTGCACACTTCGATAAGAGCACGGAACTTAACAAGTTTTGGGTTCAACCCTGCTTCGCTGATCGTGACCAATTATCGTTGCACACTTCGATAAGAGCACAGGAACTTAACAAGTTTTGGGTTCAACCATGCTTCGCTGATCGTGACCAATTATCGTTGCACACTTCGATAAGAGCACGGAACTTAACAAGTTTTGGGTTCAACCATGCTTCGCTGATCGTTTTCGTTGCACACTTCGATAAGAGCACGGAACTTAACAAGTTTTGGGTTCAACCCTGCTTCGCTGATCGTGACCGATTATCGTTGCACACTTCGATAAGAGCACGGAACTTAACAAGTTTTGGGTTCAACCATGCTTCGCTGATCGTTTTCGTTGCGCACTTCGATAAGAGCACGGAACTTAACAAGTTTTGGGTTCAACCATGCTTCGCTGATCGTGACCGATTATCGTTGCACACTTCGATAAGAGCATGCGCAGATTAAGCCCCGCAGCGCGTCTGGCTCAGGAACGGTGCTTCGGCGAATACGCAGATTAAGCACCGCAGCGCGTCTTGATAAGCANGATTATCGTTGCACACTTCGATAAGAGCATGCGCAGATTAAGCCCCGCAGCGCGTCTGGCTCAGGAACGGTGCTTCGGCGAATACGCAGATTAAGCACCGCAGCGCGTCTTGATAAGCAGGCGTGCGTCCGTCAATGCGCAGATGAAGCTCCGCAGAGCGTTCTAATGAGCAGTCGTCATGGAATGCGCAGATTGAGCACCGCACCGCGTTTTGCCGAGCAACAGCGCAAAGCAAGCACCGCAGCGCGTCTTAATAAGCAAGCGCGCGTCCGCAGATTAAGCACCGCAGCGCGTCGGAATAAGCAACAGCGCAGAATAAGCGCCGCGGCGCGTCTTGATAAGCAGGCGCGCGTCCGCAGATTAAGCACCGCAGCGCGTCGGAATAAGCAACAGCGCAGACTCGTCACCGCGGTGCGTCTTAATAAGCAAGCGCGCGTCCGCAGATCGAGCAGGACAGCGCGTCGTCATAAGCANTGGACCTTGTAATAGTGAAAGTAATTACCCCAAACCTCGGCGGTCTACGGGATATAAACTTTTTATATCGGGGTCAGAGTTTGGGTCAGAATTTGGGGTCGGAGTTTGAGGTCAGAGTTTGGAGGTCGGAGTTTGAGGTCAGAGTTTGGGTCAGAGTTTGGGTCAGAGTTTGGGTCAGAGTTTGGGTCACTCAAACCCAGTCTCAACGAGGTCAGAGTTTCGGGTCATTTTGAGCCAAAGTTCATAGTTTAAGGTCAGAGTTTTGGGTCAGAGCTTGGGGTCCGAGTTTTGGGTCAAAGTTTCTTGTGTCCGAAGAGTACTGCCTCTTTTTGCTAAAAGGTGTCGGGTTTTTGAATCAAAGTCTGAAGTCGATGCTTGAAGTGAGCACGTGGACGTTTCCAAAGGTCACAGCACATGTCTGCTACTGTCTATGTATTGTTTACTGCCAATGTATCGTGCACTGCCCATGAGAGTACTGCCCGTTTCTCCTTGAAATCTAGAGATTATCGTTGCACACTTCGATAAGAGCATGCGCAGATTAAGCCCCGCAGCGCGTCTGGCTCAGGAACGGTGCTTCGGCGAATACGCAGATTAAGCACCGCAGCGCGTCTTGATAAGCANTTTCTCCTTGAAATCTAGAGCAGTTAAGGTTTTCGAGTAGACTTCCGGATCGAGGTTTGGAGGCAACTTCTTTTTCCAAAGACCTGCTCTATGTCTGCTTCGCGCTTTGAAACTGTGAACGCAGATTAAGCACCGCAGCGCGTCGGAATAAGCAACAGCGCAGACTCGTCACCGCGGTGCGTCTTAATAAGCAAGCGCGCGTCCGCAGATCGAGCAGGACAGCGCGTCGTCATAAGCANCGCAGATTAAGCACCGCAGCGCGTCGGAATAAGCAACAGCGCAGACTCGTCACCGCGGTGCGTCTTAATAAGCAAGCGCGCGTCCGCAGATCGAGCAGGACAGCGCGTCGTCATAAGCAACAGCGCAGAATAAGCACCGCAGAGCGTCCGAATAAGCGAGCGCGCACCGCAGCGCGTCGGAATAAGCAACAGCGCAGAATAAGCGCCGCGGCGCGTCTCGATAAGCAGGCGCGCGTCCGCAGCTTCAGCACCGCAGCGCGTCGGAATAAGCAACAGCGCAGACTCGTCACCGCGGTGCGTCTTAATAAGCAAGCGCGCGTCCGCAGATCAAGCAGGAGGCGCGTCGTCATAAGCAACAGCGCAGAATAAGCACCGCAGAGCGTCCGAATAAGCGAGCGCACGTCCGCAGATTAAGCCCCGCAGCGCGTCGTAATGAGAAACAGCGCAGAATAAGCACCGCAGTGCGTCTTAATAAGCGAGCGCGCGTCCGCAGATGCAGCACCGCAGCGCGTCCAAATGAGCAACAGCACCGCACAGCGTCTTAATCAGTAACGCTGCGTCAGCGAATGCGCAGATTAAGCATCGCACCGCATCGAACCCTCGACGGCGTTCTCCTTTGGGCGAGATGGAAGTCATGACACTCAGTGCTTATGTCCAAACGGCTTCACCTGGCCCATGCGGCTATCACGCTCAGCTCATCGCTCCATATTATAAGCAGCAGTGCGTCAGCGAATCCGCAGCCGCTTCGAAACTTTTGGGCAGCGAGCTTTTGAAAGTTAGATTTATAAATTATTTTCCACCTACCCCCCCTCCCCCAGCCACACCATCCATCGAAGCTTATGAGTTGGGCGGCCTGGGGTGGGGCTGACACGAACGNGTTAGATTTATAAATTATTTTCCACCTACCCCCCCTCCCCCAGCCACACCATCCATCGAAGCTTATGAGTTGGGCGGCCTGGGGTGGGGCTGACACGAACGTGTTGCGTGTGTGTGTGTTGCCTCTAAACAACCCACACACACACACGCACCAGCTAACCGAAACCCTAAACCCTAAACCCTAAACCCCTAAACCCTAAACCCTAAACCCCTAAACCCTAAACCCTAAAGCCTAAACCCTAAACCCTAAAGCCTAAAGCCTAAAGCCTAAACCCTAAACCCTAAACCCTAAACCCTAAACCCTGAACCCTAAACCCTAAACCCTCAAGAAAGAAATAAATAGAAATTGCTTGTCATTGCCGGCGTTGAGCCCCCTAAACCGTCAGTTTCAAGCCCAACCCTGCCCAGAACCAGGTTCCAGTCA
>BGNK01007517.1:0-14548 GCA_003297005.1 Symbiodinium sp. clade A Y106
CAGTTGCTTCGTTGAACAAAGGCTTGGACATTCCTTGTTGTCAATCGTGCCAATGTCGGTGCAAGGGGTCACCGGTTGCTTTGTTCACACACCGGCTTGGACTTTTCATGTATTTTTTCTTTCAACTTTCTTCAGGTTGACTTCTGATTTTGATAACTTTGGTTTTTTCCAAGCCCCAGGATCCAACCCCCAAGGATCCAACCCTACAAACGAGCGTGTTGAGAAAGTCAGCAACTCCGTGGATTCAGCAGTGGTCACACAGCCATCTCCTTCTCGAAAGAGCCAGAAGACGAAAGCTTCCGAGGCGTCTCGCTGCAACACTGTTTTGTCCAGACCTTCATACGACAGCAGCAGCTTCTAGAGTTGTATGACCTGCTTGGCGACCCTTCTAAAGCTGTATGGCCGGCCTGAAAGCATCGTTGCAGATCTGTATGGCTTGCTCGAGACCCAACTAGAGTTGCATGCCCTTATGGCCTGTCTGTGGGGACCCTTCTAGCACCTTCTAAACCCGCATGGCTTGCGTGAAGGTTCATTCTGTCAAGCAACCAAGTACTGCTCTGGTCCGATAACAACAGAACCTGACGGTCCCCCTGGCGCACACCCAAACTGGTGACATGTTTTATGGAACCAGCCGCATGGAGACGACGTGCTGGGGATGTTTGGTTTTCCAGAAGGCAGGTGACCAGCTGCGCACAAAGCACATCATAGTCCTCTCTTCGATAATCGAACATACTGTGCTCGTGTCGAGCCTCCTCTATATGCAGAAGTCGCCAAACACATCGACAACTTGCCCGATATTGGCGAGGTCTTGGTTTGGTCGCTTTGCGGGCCGCACAACAAGAGCTATGATCACGTGGCAGGTTGGATTGTGGACTGGGTGGAGCGAGGTGGATGGGCTTTTTGGCAGCATCGAGGGATGGATTCAACATCACCTCAAAAGGCCTGGTCGCCGTATTTCCAGCATTGACGAAATGGAGCAGGTTTTGAAGACCGAAGCAGCTCGGGCGACAAAGATGGACCCTGCAGTGGAGTACATTGTTGTACGGTGTGAGCGCGAACAGAAGCCAGCATCTGCTTGGGTTTTGCCCGAACGTGAGTTCCAGATCAGCAAGACTTATTGCTTACAACTGCTGCCCGACAATCCCAACGTGCACTTGCGTACCACCAGCATTGTTGATTTCACATTCACGGAAATGTCTCGGGAAGGCCGGGGTTGGAGACGATTCGGGACCGTGCTTGGAGACGCAGCTACTTGTCAAACACACGGTGGGACAGGAAACGTCCGGCTCGAGGCCAAGCGGATGCAGTTGTAAGTCGTTTCGAGGAACGCAAACGGCGGAAAATGCAAGTCCGGGATCTGGAAGACGAGTGGGAGCGCGCTGCCAGGAAACAAGCGAACAGACTGTTCAGGCGGCGGGCGAGGTGGCGTGAACTGAAACACGAGGTTGATGTCGGCCACGCACAAACGAGCTCTTCGAGCAGTTTGTCCAACTCCTCGTCCTCCTCTTCGAGCTAGACAAGTAGCACGAAGACCAACGACTCGTGTGCAGCCGAAACACTTGCTGTCTGTACCAAGTGCCCAACCAAACCCAAATAGCCTGCTTGGGACGTGTATAGGGGCAGGGCAGGGCAGGGACCAGGAACAAATCGTTTTTTGAAGCCGCGGGAAGCTCAAAATGGTGGTTTTGGAACTGGTCAAGAGGGCAGGGGCAGCACGGCAGCAGGGCAGGGCGGCAGGGCCAGACGACAGGGTAGGGGATTGAGCCCAAGGCTTTCGGGTACAAAATCATCGTTCCGCCCACTACTCCGTGCCAGGTATCCGGGTTGGAGATTCTTTTCAGATCTTTTTTGAGCTGTATGGCTCGCGAAAGGAACCTGCTTGTAAAATCCTTCTAGAGCTGTATGGCCTCTAGAAAAACCCTCCTAAACCTGTATTCTTTGCCCGCAAAACCCTTCTAGAGGGCCTGGTGAATTCGAAGAGCCCGTTTCTAAACCGTAGTTCCCTGCTTGTGACAGCCAGCTTAAGGGACCCTTTTGGCGAGAGAGCTGTATGGCATGTAAACAGGATCTTCCTAAATCTGCATTCCCTGCTTTAGATTAGGGGGGATTTATTAAACGGATGAAGGGATTATGTATGCATGTATGTATGTATGTAACAAGACTTTGATACTAGGAAGACTCATACCGGCAATAACAGCGTTTGTAGTGTGTGCCTGTGTAGACATGCATGTGTGTATATATACACATAGACATACCTATAGGTATGTATGTCTATATATGTATACACACTGTCAGGCATACAATCTTGATGAAAGCCAGCTCAGGACAAGAAGGAAGTGGACTGTCGCTTCTACAGCCGGCCCCTTCATCTTCGCTTCACGAAGGCAGCTTTGACGAAAGCTTTTCCTTAAGGACAAAATGAACCCTAAAAGGGTTGAAGGTTCATATACCATAAAGGGATTCATAGTATATGGGTATAGGGCCCCACTTTTAAGGGTCATTTGGTCCTTCAGGTTCTGGGTAGGGTTTTCCCGCGGAATTATGAGCTGCAGAAATAGCAGGATTTCGAGCTCGGTCTAGGGGCCCAGGGTCTAGAATTGAGGCTGTAGGGATGAGGGTTTCGGGCTCAGGATTTAGAATAATTATTGGGTCCTAGTTTGAAATTTAGGTTCTGGAAACCCCAAGCCGTTATAGACGCCCTGAGTGGGACCATTATAGGAACCCTTATGGACAACCTTTATTAAAGTGGACCCTTAAAGGAACCCTTCTAAACGCCCTTAAGGGGAAATAAAAGAGACCTTGGTCGGCCTCTTAGGCACGGAAGACATTTACAGTTTTCAGGGTTTGGGGTTTAGGGGTTTAGGGGTTTAGGGTTTAGGGTTTCGGGTTTGGGGTTTAGGGGTTTAGGGGTTCAGGGTTTAGGGGTTAAGGTTTCAGGGGTTTAGGGGTTTGGGGGTCGAAACACGAAGATGACAGGGTCGGTTCATTGTGCAGACTCAAATACCTTTGACAGTACGACCTGGACCACGCCACGTTCGTGGCTTAGGATTAGGATCTCTAACTAATACAGAAGCCTAGATATTACCAATATTATTTGTTGAGGTTTCTGGAAGAAGTAATAAAACGCAATCCCCAAAAACCTATTCTAATCACTAAGGCCTCTACCTAAGGGCTGATGATTTCGGGTGCAGGGATTTCCTGAAGGCTCTAGGGATTGACAACCGTGAACTCAGGAAAACCCCGAACCCGAAATACGTCTGCATACATGCTAAAGCCCGTCACCCCAGACTCTGAACCCTAAATCCTATCTTGCGAAAGGGAATGGGGACTTTCGCAAGTTATGCTTCAAGTACCCTTAAAGGAACCCTTGCAGTACCCGTAAAGGTAGGCACTTAAGCACCCCATGAGCTCCTACATCCTGAGCCGTAAATCCGAAAGTCGCAGCAGCAAGAAGACAAAAAGCTTCTTAAGATAGAAGTCTAGGGTTTAGGGTTTAGGGACAGAAGCCCGGGGTTTAGGGTATAGGGTTTAGCTTTTGGGGGTATTATACTCCCAAGATAATCCCACATGTAGGTAACCAACTAGCAATAGTACGCCTTAGGGTTCCTTCGTAGAGTTGTACCACAATGTGCCTCAACACCATATTCTCATTATACGTAGATCCTAAGCCCTAAACCCTCTTCTCGTTCTTAAGGACCCTACATTAGACTTCAGCAGCGCGCAGGAGTATCCCTTCAAGATCGAAGCTATTGGACATGGCTACTGCGGCAGTAAGGCTTTGCAGGAGACTGCCTGTGGCCCCAAACCCCACACAATAGTAGGTTATGACCCCTTAATTAGAAGGTAGAACCCCTAAAACGGTAGGCTTTCGGATCCCCAGGTGAATCCCTACATGAGGGTCTCTTGCGTCCTTAAGGTACGAACCCTTAACACTGTGGGCCTTCGGATCCCCAGGTGGGGCTCAAGGGCTTGGCCTGTGGCCAAGACCCCTGAGCCTGGAACCTCCAACCCTAAACCCTAAACCCTGCTTGAGGATTTAGGGTTTCGGCTTTCGGGGCAGTGCGCCAGACTTATAATACCGCTCGAGGATTGAAGCGTTTCAGGGTTAAGGATTTAGGGTCAGGATTTAGGGTGTAGGGTTCAGTCATGAGTGTTGGGAAGTTGCTGGAGGGTCAGAAGCTCCTGAGTGAGAGAAGTAATTCAGCAAGATCCAGCGCAGGAGTCACATGCGCTTGTTTCAACAGAGGGGTGATCATTGCGTCTTGGAGTCTTGAATCCTAAGCCTCGTCGAAATCCTCGACCCCAAACCCTATAAGCCCTAAATCACGATGATTATCTTTTGTTGGGTGGTCTACCCCGAAACTCATGTTCAATATTATATGCACAAGGAGTTTATGCCACAGGCAACAATTCAGGCCGCAAAGGATTGTATAAACCGAAAAATTGCGCGCAATTGTGGTTGTCTGCGGCCCTTTCCTATGCAGCATTAGGGAGACCCCTTAAAGGGACGCTTCTGAACCCTATCTCTGGCTCTTAAAGGTAAGACACGGCTTTAAAATGATTAAGCAGGAACCCCGTTTATAAAACCCGAAACCCCAAACCCTGCAACCCTAGACCCTGAGCGGTTTAATTAGGGTTTAGGACCGTTTAGGACTTGGGCTAGCAACCACGAAGTCTTCAAGCCATCTGCCCAAGGGGGATATCGCATAGACCAGGGTCTTATTGAGAGTATATAAGGCTTCCTAGGATAGTTGGTGGGTGAACATCTGTGCATGTTGCTTTGAGGGAACCTGCAATAAAAGCTAGACTTCAAGTACGTACTGTACTGAGGGGTACCTACAGAAATCAACTAAGACTAGTAATTCCTGCTGGAGAGTCCATAGTTTCTACTGACTGTGTAGGTACTTAGGACTTTCGAAAACAACTATCAAGCCTTGCAGAACCCTTGTAGAAAACCTTGCAAGACCCTGAAGCCCTGACGATACTTCGAGGCCCTCTTTTCAGCCAGAGCCTTCAGAACCCCTTCAAAAAAACGAAGCTCCTTGGCAGTAGCCTCTGGTTGTCGGAGGAGGAGTTATGAAACTCCCTCCCCCCCCCCGCCGAATAAGCGTATAAACCCTACGGAGATTTGTTCAACCCCTCAAATCCGAGGCTGTTTTGGGAGAAACCCTAAACTTTAAACCCTAGACTCTTGTTTTCGGAGGAGGAGTGGACTCTGACACATGTGGACGAAAAGAGGATCGGAAGAGAGCGAGGAGCAGCAGCGAAGCAGGCAGATATCCGGACGTAAACTCCCTGGTGCTTAGAAGGGAAGGGGGGAATGGATTGTGGGGGTTGCTGCTGGGGATTATATAGGAGCTCCTACAAGGATCCATTCCCCCATTCCTTACTAAGCACCGGGGAGTACAGCTTCAGGGCTGAGGGAGTCCAGCGTGGGATTTTGATTAGGTTAGGGTTTAGGATTTCGGGGGTTTTGGGTTTAGGATTCGATTAGTGCTACTTTGAATGCCTTGGGATGTAAGGTTGCAAGCGGATCTGAGCGGTGTAGGGAGCATAGTCATCGGGTTTAGGATGATTGTGCCCGCAGAATTGCACATTATACCCAATGCCAAAACCCTAAACCCTAATCCCTAAACCCTAACCCAGAGGGTCCAAGTACCCAAATGGTAGGGGTTTAGGTCCCAAACTCCCTACTCTGAATGGTTTTGGGGACCTAAAGCCCTACTATTTGGGTACTTGGACCCTCTGGGTAATCCCTAAACTCCTTAGACTCCCTCAACCCTAAGCCCGTCATCCATGAAAAGCCTTCTTGCAGTTCGACCCGGGACCCGGTGGAGACTTTGAGTTGCTTCCCTAGGGATCTAAGGACTCATATATTAAGGCTGTTTAGGGTTTAGGGTTTTTTTGGGCCCAAAGACCATACTAAAAACGGCTTTTCCTACCTTGGGTTAGTAGGGAATGCAAGAATGGTAGTAATAGTAGCTATAATTGTACCCCATTCCTCCATTCCCTACTAACCAAAGGTAAGTTTTTGGCCCAAAGACCATACTACATAAGGCTTTTGGGTGATTTTGATCCCCAGGGGTTTCGCGCTGGGGATTCACGATGACCGTAGACCCTACCCATAGGCCCCATAGTAGTTCCTTTTTGGGGTTCATATTTAGAGTTCTATAAGGTATTCCCAAAAAGGAACTACTATGGGGCCTATGGGCAAGCCCCAAAGAACATGCCTTTTTAAGGACTTATATAAAGAAATCATATTAGGGAACCCTGAAAGGGTAGGTTATTTGGGATTAAGGTAAACCTTATTAATTAGATCCCTAAACCATACCCCAAGCGGTCCAGGCAGTCCTGTATGTATAGTCAAATCGGGCAAAAGTGTTGCAATATGGGGAGGGATGCTTAAGGATAGAATTCGGAAAGGAACCCAGGAAGAAACCCGAACCCCGAAACCTAAGACTCTGAAAAGGAGCAGGATTCGTGCCTTCCTTCTGTTCTTCGAGTTCACTGGTGGTGAACAGCAGGGCTGGTTTATTGCTTGCAGATTTTTCGAATATTGATTATTGTTACGATTGTCAAGCTTTTTACAGTTTCTGACATACTTCTTCACCTTGCTGTCTGATGAGTTTTCTTTATTAATATATCATATAATTAGGTCTAATAATTCGGTCCTGTGACGCAGAGATATAGGATCCTGGGTCTGAACTATACGAAATGCGAGACGAACAAACCCCAAACCCGAGCCCTAAACCCTGAACCCTACTAAACCAGACTAAACCCTACCCATAGGCCCCATGGTAGAATTCTATAAGGTAATCCCAAAAAGGATCTACTATGGGGCTTATGGGTAAACCCCTAACCCGAAGAGTAAACCCTATCCCATCTCCCGAAGAATAGACCCTACCTTAACCCCAAAGAACCTGCCTTTTTAAGGATGTATGTAAAGAAATCATATTAGGGAACCCTGAAAGGGTAGGTTATTTGGGGTTAAGGTATCCCATCTCTCTAACAGCGCGCTGAGCAGGTGAATGACGCAGTGAAGATTCTGCCCTGGTGACAAGGTGGAGAAGTCAGGGTTTCTTTTTGCCATCTAACATTGGAATGTACCCTACCGTACTATCCATCGTATTACTATATCAAAATGTTCATTGTTGAGGGCTTTAGGAAACGTTCCTGAGTCTGAAAATAGCACAACTGAAACGTCTGCCTTGTTAAAGGGTACCTGAAGAGACCGCTTCAGGGCTTGATGCCACTTCCCTATAAGCAATAGGTTTGGCGTTTTCCATAGGTACTTCCAACCGTGTTTGCACCCTGAACCCTTAAACCTAAAGCCTAAACTCTAAACCCTGGTGCTGAACCCTAAACATTAGTTGGGGTAGGAGCCAATGACCCAATAGCAACACCCTGAAACCCCAAGCCTTAAAACTACAGCCCAAGCCTCCTCGCCCATCCTTGCTGACCCCAAACCGCCTACGACCTAAACCCTGATCCCACAAATCCACCCTAGACCCAAACCCCACATCCCAAAACCTAGATATGGGAGTTTCCGAAAATTAGGGGTACCTTATTCTGGGGTCCTTATAAATATGGATCCTACTATTAAGACTACTATATCAGGGTCCCCTATCTTCGGAAACTCCCATATAAAGATTGCTGATTACTCCCTTGGCCTACCAAAATCTACAGTACATCTTCGTAAAGTCCCTATCTTTAGTAAATTCCAAAGTAAGGTGTATAAGAAGAACCTACAAAAATCAAGGGTTTGGTAGGTTCAGGGAACCTCGCTCCAGAGAGCCGTAGACTTGCGAGCCCGAACCTCCAGGCCACCTAACTCTGGGGATCAAAATCGCCCAAAAGCCTTATATAGTATGGTCTTTGGGCCCAAAACTTACCTTTGGTTTGTAGGGAATGGAGGAATGGGGTACAATTTATAACTACTGTTACTACTTAGATCCCCAGAGTAAGAGCCCAGTTGCCTACGTAGCGGAGGGGTTCTGGGTATCATAAAGCCAGGGTTTCGGATTGCGGACTTTGGCTTTAGGTTGCTTGGGTTTAGGGTGAGACGGGGAGGGGTTAAAGAACAGTAGCCCACTCTCGAGGAGTCCACGTACCCACACAGCATCTACCTTGGCCCCACAGTACCTACATATATAGGGACTACTTTGCGGCCCCAAAAGTATTTACCATTTAGGCACATGGACCCTTTGGGATTGCGCAAGGTACTATAAGAGTAGTAAAATATTATGTAAGTATCCCATGGACCCTTAGGAATTGTAGATGCTTGCCAACAAAACCCGGATCCAGAATAAGTCAGACAGTCAAACTCGAGAGGAATTAGGGTCTAGGGTTTGGGGTTTAGGGTAGTTGGGGATCCACTGTGTGACCCACAGAGCGACCATGCTCAGACGGTGCAACCGGACAGCAAATCATCGACGCTGAAGGCAACTTCCAATGGGATGCAGTACAAGACTGGCCTTAATAATTAGAATAGGGTTTTTGGGCCCATTATACTATAATCCCAGAGGGTCCATATACACTATTTATGGAATTAGGCCCCAAAAAAACCATCCCTGTTTTGGTTTTGGGGACCTAATTCCATGATGGTAGTGTATGTGGGACCCTCTGGGAAGTATAATAAGGAACCGCAAAATTTTCTTTGCTGCGAGCACCGGGCGTTCGTTCTCGCTCTGAGCCCACACCGGGCCGCTCGGCGGATGGCTTCTCGTTGTTGAGCCAACTAGACGTGATTTTCTATGGGGCCGGAGCCTCTCCTCTCCGCGGACGAATGCGCTAGCTCACAAAAGCCAGTGTTGTTGCTCAGCCCGAATCCGCGCATTATCCTACCAACGACCCGCCGCAGCCATGACTACTCTCCAGCTCCTTTTGCAACTACCCCCAGACCAGCTCGAGGTCCAGGTGGGAAGTTTGCAGGAGGTTGTGCTCTACGGCTCCCAGCCACAGCTCCATTTGAAGTTCCAGGTGCCAGTTCTGACGAGCCGTCACTGCCCGCGGCAGGCAGACCGAAGAAGCACAACAAGGCAGCGCAAGCAGACCACGCAGATGCGAAGCAGCTCGTGGCAACGGTAACTGCAGCTCTAGCCGTGCGCCGATGGGGTTTGGAGGATCTCGACATTGCCAAAAATGCTTGAAGTCTGGTTTGTCCAAACTTTCTGTACGGTTGAAGACTATTCAGAGAGTGGCATTTGTCCTGTGCTGCTTAATTCATCATTACTACGTGCTTTGAACCATGAATCATGTGGCTTCGTCCCTTTGCAGAAGACTTACCAATGGTATCCATTGTGGTCCCGGTAGTACTATACCTTGACATACCCCAAACCCCTTAATGTAATCATTAAGGCTCTTATGTTAAAATCGTTTACAACCCTGCAAAGCCCCTTGGACCCACTTGTAGAAGGGTCTGTGGTTTGGCCCTAAATGCTGCTAAACAATCCTAAACCCTAAAACCGCATGCCAGACATGCCGCAGAAACCAAGCCAACATCCCTACAACTCTTCAACCCCAAACTCTGATCCCAACTCCAAAACCCTGAACTTTGCAAGCCCTAAACCCTGAAGCCACGCCGACGCTCCCATGAAGGCGGAACCGTCAATGCTGAGCCGCGTGCCAGGTCCAAGTCAGAGGTGTGAAAAGCTCGGTTTAGGCTTTGGTGCGTAGGGTTTACGCTCATCACTATAGGGATCGAGATGATTAGAAATAGTAACTTAGTAATATCCCCGTTCTAGTCAGTCCTCAATATAAGGACAAGTAGTAGAACAAGCCAAACCAAGTTCTAATGATGCAGGCCCTGTCTTGGTGTTCTGCAGCTTCATTGGATTCGTATATGCGGGCTTTCTCAAAAGGTCTTTTCAGGTTTCTTGAAAGTAAAGTTATGCGCGAATTAAAATTGAGTTAGACAAGTCTTCAAGGATTCCGTAAGGATTCCTTTCAAGGTTTACGGTTTAAATAGATCTTGGCAGGTTAGGGTGTGGTCTTGCAAAGGCTTAGTGTAGGGTGCTCAGAGCTTTTTAAAGACGGGTTTAGGCCTTAACGGGACCCCGTCAAAGGAGCCGAAGCCTTCGAGGAACCCTGTAAACGAACCCTTTAATGGTGCTCTTATAGTCTTGTCTTGTACTTGTTATTAGCAGGTTAGCCGAATAGTTCAGGGCATATATTTACGTGTAGCCTAGAAAAGCCTTCCATAATATCAGAGCTCTTTCTATTTATGAGTATTGCTATCATACCTTTTCAAACCGATGATTGCGCCCATGTGTTTGTATCAATCCTTCGGGTGCCTGACGTGAACATAAATTCGAGTAAAGCCGCACAGAGGAACAATTCGGACCAGACTCTGGAACATGTGTTTAGGATTTAGGGTTTAGGGGTTTAGGGTTTAGGGGTTTAGGGGTTTAGGGGTTTAGGGTTTAGGGTTTAGGGTTTAGGTTGTTTTCGTTTGTTGATTGCCCTATACCGTAAACTCCCGAAACCCAAACTGACAGACTCTACATACTGCCGAAAATCAACTTGACAGACTCACTCGAAGCCACTGGAGCACTTTTTCAGACCTCATTGCCTGCTTTGTGGTAGCCTTTGCCATGAGTGCAGAGCTGCAGTCGTCCTTTCTGCAGTGCTGGTAGCTCCGACAGGTGCGCGCTTGAATTCACAGGAGGTTCAGTATGAAGGTCGGAGCATTGGTATCTTATAACCCTTCATATACCCCAGCATCCAATCCTAAACCTGAGCTGAGAGATCCTATCATTCTTAGCCAATTGGAGAACTTTAAGCTTGTCGGCCTTATATGTTTGCCCTTTCTTATAAAGTATTTTTTTTTTTTTTTTTTTTTTGGGGGGGGGCGGTTATTGACGAAGAAAGGTATAAGTAACTTGCAAGCCCTGCTTGAAATCTCAAGAACCCAATCGAAAACAAAAACATGTCACGAACCCTGTAAACAGCCTTATGGCATGCTTTCAAGAACCCTGAAACCCTAAACCTCACACCCTCAACTGCATAAATTTCTGAAGGAACCCTTTAACCTTAACGAAGCGCGAAACCTTAAGCCTTAAACTTAAACCCTAGATCTAGGCCTTAAACCTATAAGGGCTCTATAAGGGTTTAGGGTTTAAGGGTCCATGTACCCAAATAAATAGTATATACTTTGGCCTTAAAGTACTCCCTATATAGGTACATTGGGGTCAAAGCATATACCATTTGGATACATGGGCCTTTATGGTGTAACCATAATTCAGGGCATTAGCAGCTAGAATAGGGCTTAGGTGGTCCTTACAGCTCTGTAAGGGGACTAGAATCGACTAGAAGCGATGACATACTTATCCGACTCTACATTACATCCTCAACTCTAATCCCCACCCTGAAATCCCCAAACTCCAACCCCCCCGTCAACCCCAAACCCCAATCCACCCAACAGTCCTAAGCCTTAAACCCCAAACCGCAATCCCCCCCCACACTTACTGGTAAGGGAGATTCCTGAAGTGGACGCGCCATTCCGACCGGATTTTGGTTCTCAGCCGCACCCGACAGGGTCTATGTTCACGGCTTTGGGTTTAAGGCTTTGAGGGTTTTGGGCCTTCGGGGTTTAGGGCCTTGAGGTTTTGGGGCGTAACTCATCTACTTCCAGGGTTAAGGATACCTAAGTAATTACGCCACCAAAACGGCTCCTATGGCAGCCTAATGGCCAATCTTAGATACATGGACCCGTGGAACAGGGCTGAGAGTCAAGTTTCATATAGGGGCCTTAATAATTGGGAATTAGTAAAGTTTAATATAGGGGCCTTAATAATTGGGAATTAGAATAGGGTTTTGGGGCCCATAAAAATTTGATTACAATAAGGAACCCCCTTGAAAGCAGTTTAGGAAATTACTAAAGCCCCTAAACCCTAAACCCTAAACCGTGACACGGCGAACACCTGCGAGCCCCAAGTAACTGTGAGGCCTTCCCCGAATGAGGGAGCGACCACGAGGTCTTTGGACCTTCAGCAGCAACAGGAAGAGAGAGATGCGGTTCCTTTCACTGGGTTCTTGTTAAGGATTTTAATGTATGTTGCCAAAATAGGGATCTATAGTAAATAATATGGTTCCTTATAATGGCAACTTAAATTAAATCCCTTAACAAGAACCCTGGCTTCTTAGATACTTAAAACACCTCCCGATTTTTGGGAATAGATTTGCTTAAAGGGTTCTTGAAAGGGTTCTCCTAAAGGCCGTAGATGGGATTTGGAGTATTCTAGGCTTCTTCGGCTTAGGCCTCGGCTACCGAGACCCTTCAAGAAACTCCCGTGCTTTCTAGAGCTTCGTGTCGGGGTCCGCCTTTGCAGATGAATTCCAGCTTGCAGCCTGGGGCTTCTTTGGGTTTAGGGTTTAGGACCATATCTTACCGTTCAGTCAGTGTAGCTAACGATTCAGCAGATTAGAGATTCGTGCTCTGCGTTGGCTCAGGAATCAATGCCCGGATTGTAGGACTTGTGACAGTTTGTTATAAACAAACCAATACTTAAATAGACATATATATATATATATATGTATGTATGTACGTATGTATGGCAAGCATCCTAGAAACAGCGAACGAGGCAACCACAAAACAGCCACCATATTGCCGGATCTATGTGTGTGTGTGTGTATGTGTCTACATACATATATATATATACACATATGTATGGGTATAGTGAGTATAGTGTGTATACGTGTATAATATGTATATACATAAGTGCATACATGCATGCATACATACCTACATACATCCATCCATCCATCCATCCATCCATCCATCCATCCAGCCAGCCAGCCAGCCAGCCAGCCAGCCAGCCAGCCAGCCATCCGTCCAGCCCGCCAGCCAGCCTTGCTTGCTTGCTTGCTTGCTTGCTTACACATCTTTACATGTACTAGCTAGTTTGGTATACGTGTGTGTATGATCTGTATACTAAATATCCATACACATGTGCGGTGCGCGTGCAAATTTGAGGGTTGTGTATTTCGGGTCGTCAGACAGACCCTCGAATCTGGAACTTTGCAATAACAATGACAGTTCGTGTATCTCCAACAGCTTTAACCCTAAATGCAGCACCTGCGGCCAGAGAGTTTCCTCGGTAACATAGACGCCTGAACAGTTACAAACATTATATCTGAGGGTTCTTATTATAGTCATGCTATGAGTTACTTGAAAACCCTATTCTGACTATGAAGGCCTTTATATTGAACCCTTACAACCTTCAAGGCAACCCCACTACTCTCATTATGAAGGCCCTTATGTTGGTTCCTTAAAACCTAGTCAGCTCCCTAAGGGTGTTTAGGGGTTTAGGGTTTGGGGTGCAAGGTTTTAGGGTTTAGGATTTAGGGTACTCTGTTGTAGTGGCCTATGAAGTTTCGGGTAGATGTTAGTACAAATATGGGAACCTAAGGCCCTACGTAATGCTATTGAAACGGTCAGAATGTGGGGTTCTATAAATATTAGGAAGCTCCTTGTCTTCTTGCTGCGGCTTTCGGATTACCGGTTCAGGATGTAGGAGCCCAAAGTTAAAGAGTGTGAGGTTCCTCTTAGGGAACCATGAGGGTTTAGGATTTAGAGTCCTATAAGTACCTATATTGTAGAATGTAGTGTTTCTATATCAGGAATGATTTGGGAAAGTATCCCCCCGTAACGGTGCCTATGACCCTCATGGGATGATAGGATGTAGGGATTTAGGGTGATGATGGAATTAAGGCGCCAACAGGACTAACCCTATTGTGATGAGCAATCAGTGATTAGTATGGTTCTTGGATCCTATGTCCATAATGGGAGTAGGTATGAACCTTCTGGAGCCTGTAAGCTGTAACACGACCTTTACGCATCACTCTATTCACTCTGTTGCTGCACGCCGATCGAAGCTTGTTGCGGATCCACGTAGGCACCCAGCAGAGGTGGTGCTTTTCCATAGGACAACACGCTGAGATCTTCGCTTTTCCGCATGGTTTGAGGGGTTTCAGAAGAGGTCATAGGTGTTTAAGGTTCAGGCTTTGAGACTGAAGTTGTTGTCTGCTTCAAAACGAAGGGATTTCACAAGGTTAAGGAAGGGAGTTCCCATCCGTCACAGTTGTAGGATCCTTACTTGATTTCATTGTGCTACATGCTCGGAGTAAGCGCAAACCTGAACAGATCGATGCCTGAGCTTAGCTATCTAGCCTACCGCGCAGTGCCCTTTAAAGCCGAAGAAGAATAGGAAAACGGAGTCATGTTTGTCAATGCCTACCTACTTGCGACCTAGGCTATCATATCCCCGAGATGCGCGGATACAGAAGCCTTGTTGCACCGTTCTGCTACCCTTTTTACTAAAAGATTCTGAAAAAGCCGTAGCGCTCCGTAAGTCTGTAAGTAGTACATACTGGAGCGGGTAGCAAAGCAGCATGGACCCGAATTCCCTTTCCCTAAGTCTGATGCCAAGATTGTTTTTAATCCTTTTGTGTACGTATATTAGTGTTTTACCTACGTTACGACATTGGCTCAAGTGAACAAAAAGTCCGTGCGTTCTGCTGCTAACAATAGGTTATCAGCCGTAGCTTT
>BGNK01007518.1:0-14332 GCA_003297005.1 Symbiodinium sp. clade A Y106
TAAGCTAACTTAAGCGAGCAAGGTGCTTTAGGGGTACTTTTGCAGCACCCGCACGGTACTTAGGCAGCACCGTCTACTGACTATTTATCCTTAGCTTAACACTATCCTAAGCTAACTTAAGCGAGCAAGGCTAGCTCTAAAGCTTTAGGGTACTTTTGCAGCACCCGCACGGTACTTAAGCAGCACCGTCATTTATCCTTAGCTTAAAACAAACTATCCTAAGCTAACTTAAGCGTGCAAGGCTAGCTCTAAAGCTTTAGGGTACTTTTGCAGCACCCGCACGGTACTTAAGCAGCACCGTCATTTATCCTTAGCTTAAAATTATCCTAAGCTAACTTAAGCGAGCAAGGTTAGCNTTGCAGCACCCGCACGGTACTTAAGCAGCACCGTCATTTATCCTTAGCTTAAAATTATCCTAAGCTAACTTAAGCGAGCAAGGTTAGCCTAAGGTTAGCTCTAAAGCTTTAGGGTGCTTTTGCAGCACCCATACGGTACTTAGACAGCACCGCTTCATCGTACTGTATAAGCCTAAAACCCCAAAACCCTAAACCTTAAGCCCAACTTAAAACCGGTAGGGTAGGGGCGGCAGAAACCTAACTTAGCACAGGTACTTCGTCAGCACCTTAAGTGGTACTTTTGCNAGCCTAAAACCCCAAAACCCTAAACCTTAAGCCCAACTTAAAACCGGTAGGGTAGGGGCGGCAGAAACCTAACTTAGCACAGGTACTTCGTCAGCACCTTAAGTGGTACTTTTGCAGCATCAACTTTACTGCTAAGTGCTAATTCTAAACCCTAAGCTTATCCTAAACCCTAAACACGAAACCCCAACCCTAAACCCTAAACCCTATAGACCCTAACCTATTATAATTGGGTTGAGGCTNATTCTAAACCCTAAGCTTATCCTAAACCCTAAACACGAAACCCCAACCCTAAACCCTAAACCCTATAGACCCTAACCTATTATAATTGGGTTGAGGCTTATGGGTTTCTGGGTCACGCCGATGCTGGGAAGCGCTCCTGATGCAGTGAAGCTGAGGCCCCTCATATGATAATATAGAGAAAGAATATATTTGATTGAAAGCTGAGGCTCAATCTGTTGCCTCNAAGGAACTTCATCGAAACTGTTCATCGAAAGTACCTTTTGAGTTTGTAACATCTGACCGACCATCCGTATTTTATGTTTTGTTTGTTTGGTGCCGGCTTTTTGCTTTTTTCAATGCACACGAAATACCCCCACGAAGGAGTGTTTCTTTATTTATCCACAGACACACAGGAACCCTTTTTTTTCAGGATGTTTCCACCCACGAGCCAGCCACGACCCAAAGCCACCAGCCACTCTTTAAGTTCCCGCCCGCCCAGCCCACCCACCNTTTCAGGATGTTTCCACCCACGAGCCAGCCACGACCCAAAGCCACCAGCCACTCTTTAAGTTCCCGCCCGCCCAGCCCACCCACCAAACACACAAAGCCACTGGGCCACCCCCTCAATGCCAGCAAGGAGAGTGTGACAACGAAAGTAAAGTCACCCTTCGCATAGGGGCCCGCAGACTGGCGCCACACCCCTTTGTCCGGAAACTGGTGGCGAGCACGGCATGATGCCTGTGCCTTACGGTGACACCCCTACGCCGAAGATATGGAGGGCGTGGGGCCGTCACTGTGGACGCGCTGAGACATGCTGGGGCTGACTGCCCGATCGCCTACAGGTGCCCATCCTGAGTATATGTTGAGGTGGAGGACACCAACGCAGCGCAAACACTGCCAATGCTGGCATGCCCGGCAACTTGCTGTCCTTTTTGGAACCATCAAGAACGCTGCTGTTTCATTCCCCCAGAGATCTTCGAGTGTATGACTGGCCACAGATGGCGCCGAATAGTCGCCGGGCCCACTTCACACAAGTGGTCTGGAAGACACCTACCTAGATCAGAGAGTCGCTTGTGAGTGGGCGGTTGTGTCCCAATACAGACAAACTGCCGACGATCTCGGAACAGGACGTTGCAGACGCCTCTGACCTACAAGAGAGGGTCGCCTTTGCAGGACTGATGCATGCGTTAATTAACAAATGATACAAGCGCCTGCTTGGAAATCTAGAGAGTATCACACCTCTGGGATGCAGGGCGTCTTCAGGGTTTGCTGGTCAGGTGTGGTGAGCCTTTAAAAGGGCTGATCTTAGGCTGGTTGTTCCTAAACCTAAAGGTCGTCCTGCATCTTGCATTGTAGCTGTACTGACTTCAGGAAACCTGTCGAAAGTGTGGATAGTGCTGTCATAGGATGTGGGCAACCCGAAAACAGATTATCAGCACAAACATCGTTGGTTATCGGGAAACCAGCTAATGGGTGGGGGTTCTTACTTTAGGTTTGGTTGTTTGGTCGTCGCCTGATGGCTGGAGTCCTGACAACTTGCGAATACGCTGGTGTGACTTGTAATTGTCAAGACCTCGCGGAGCTGTCACAGGCGTGCCATGCGAGTGACAAAAAAACTACTACGACGACGACTACTACCACTACGTTGTTTTGGAACACTGACCTGGCAACCAACCCATGCCGCCGACCAAACCGGCCGAACAGCCAACGACAGCATTTGTAGATGCGAGTGACGAGTTGCTCGGAGGCGCTGGTGGACCGGATGCAGCTGCAGCGGCAGGAGGCACACGCACTGCAGACCTCACCTGCAGCTATTGCCTCTGCATGCTTCAGGAGGCGGCTTCCGACTCCGACAGTGAATCAGGACTTGGCGATAATTCCGAGGTCGGCCGGGGGCTGCACTGTGGTTGCTACAAGCATTCGTGGATTTGTGGATTTATTAGTGCCTGTCGGCGCACGAGCATATTGAACCGTAGACTGTAGTTGTCGTGTGCTTGAATGCATGATATGCCGGTGTCGTCCGGTTCCTCGGCTCTCGTTTCGCGGATTGGCATTGCATTTATGTGCAGCTCCTGTCAGGAAGAAGCGCCGCCACCGCCGGTAGCGAAGACGAATCGAAATGCCTCCATATGCATCAACCTCAGTCTCGTTCCCGCAGGTCGTCCTCGGAGATGCGTAGTCAAAGCATCATGGCGACATCGTTTGTCAAGTGCAATCGTGTCATGGCATTTGCTGCCTACACGTGTGATGTCTTGACAGGTGCTGTAGTGCCAGCACCTCCGGCGCCACCGAACAGCATACCGAGTGCCTCAGTCCAAAAGACACCCGTTGTAACATCCTGGAAGTTGTTGAGCGGTCCTGTCTGACGAACTTATCCATTCCCGAGTCATGTGCTAATTCTGCTTCTGCAGTTGCCTGATGATGTCGAGGTCCCACTAGATAACAGCATCGACGGTGTGGGCTTGGATCGAATGGTGGAAGCATCCTGCTCGATTGCATTTTCTGCCGACGTTGTTCCAAAAAGCTGCCCGTCCTTTGCTTCGCGTGGATCAGGCACGGACGCTGACGATAGAAACCATGGTGTGGTATGTGACACATGCAAGTTTCGGAGACATGAATTGGTCCCAGGTGTTTGGTGGCAATATGTCTGAAGCGAACATAGGGGGAAGACCTTGTCGTAACAGCCAGCAGCAGGTGTGCCATGGTGTTCAACAGCAACACTAGCTGCACATGGTCTTACAAAGCATGCCGAGCCGCTGCAGCGTGCTGTTTCTCTCACTTTACGCTTCTTCCAACACTAGAGACTCCTGCTGCGCGGGGTCTCGAAACCTCAAACTTGATGTTGAGATTCAAGAGACATTGCTGCAGCAGCGTCGGCAGGACCACCCAGGCTTGGCATTGCAAAGCCAAAGGCTGCAAACCCCAAGCTTTAGGCTCAACTCATCGAGTCTTTTCGAGGCCTGACGGTGAATGTTCCTACCCCAGATTACCCAGGGCGATCCCAGCGAGCTCTGTATTGAATTGTAGTGATACGATAGGACCGTAAAGCGGGTCAACTCCGTCGCAACTCAGACATTGAGATGATCTCTATTAGCAGTTCATGCGGCCTAAGTCTAAGAATGCCTCACAAATCGGCGTCATCTGCGATACTTGTATCGAGCGTTCCCTCCGTCAAGCACTTCCTGTCCAGAGCGACACACTCGGAGAGTCGCGGCAAAGCATGTACTTGCCTACCTCGGTTCTCGAGTGACCTGCGGCAATATGAGGCAGTGTGCAATTGCGGAGCCCTCATACATAGTTATAGTTGCGCTTCAGCCCTTGCCTTGCTGACAATAGTCTTAAACTTTAACGGTTCAAGAACGTCGCAGGTGCCGCAGTATCCCTTTCAAATTCATTCTCTGCACTTCTACTAAGTAGAAGCAGCTTGGACCTTCGCAGGATTCTCGCAGGAGGTTTTGCTCGAGCTTGCTCTGCTGACCATGGTCAGTTCGGGCTGCTACAGACGAGTGTGGTGGCCATCGAGGAAAATGGACGCCTCAGTAAGTCGCGAACTGAACGGTCCGGCCAATTCCGGCCAGAGACGGCGTGTTTCTTTGTAGTCGCTGTGGGAGCTTTCGGCAGAAGGTTCTGCCTCTGGCACGGCATGCTCCTGGCTCCAGCTTTCCGGAAGGGATGAGAACTAGGTGTAAATCAGTCGAAACCCAGTATAGACTAGGGTTCGGTTTCTGTGTGACTCGTGACTGTGCGGGTTCAGGTCTTGAACGGGTTGCGCTGCAAATGTAAATGACCTGATCTGGCGGCCTGGCGCTATCGTGACCAAAATGCTGACATATGTCGTGTGCAGGTCTCAGGCGGACCGCTCTCGAGTATAGTGAATCGCTTGGGCAGTCAAAGCCCGGCAGAAGCGAGCGGTCGTATTTTGGGCTGGTGTCGAGCAGGGCTTTTGACGTGCGGTCGTGTAGACACCGCAGGCTGCCCTACTGAGGTATTGTTTATGACGCCCGAGTGTACATGCTATGCGAAGAAAGCATCGTGGTTGGTCTTGGAATTTTCTGACCTCCGTCTCCTTGCCGGCGGCCTTCTGCACCTCTGCGACAATCTGGACATGTCCACTACTTCTCAAATCACCTTTGTGAGCTTCCTGAGCCCAGGTTTCTACGCAATCTATCATTATGGACCTTTGAGCGATGCACCCAGGACCAACTCCTCAAGAAGACTTGGTGCTGTGTTTCAGACCGGAGGATGACTGACAGCGTCCGGCGCTTGGGTGTGCCCATGGCAAGGACTTCGCCGCAGCCCCAATCGCAGGGCCTGCCGACAGTCACGACAACCGCCAAGCCCTACCAGGAGTGGCATGGGGTCAAGTGTGCTGCATTGTGTTGACTGTCCCATACCCAAATATGTTGTCCACATCAGATGAGAGGTGTGTGTGCATTAAAGATTCGTGGTATGATTCAGCGACAGTGCTGAAAGCACGTTCCGTTTCGAAGAAGTATCTGGAGTCATGCCCGCCCGAAGTGTTCCTGTCATGGCTAAGAGCTGGCACTTGAAGAGTATGAGGTTTAACAGCCTGAGAGCGAGCGAGCCTTTGACGAAACTCCAGTATATCATTCAGTCATGTGACACAAGTCCATCAAGCCATTACCTCAGATGCAGTGCTTATGAACAGCTGTGGCTTTGGCGATCCGTACCGGGTTCGTTCCATTGTTGATGTTCTTCGTGGTGCAGTCCTGCTGCTACTAAGGTGAGGGTCGGCGTCCGTTCCGCTCCGTCTTGTGTTATGCGTGCGCTGTTACACCAAAACAGAGCCGAGATTGCACCCATTGTGGTTTCAATCAGCGTGCACTTTTCCTTGACAGCTCCTGAGCCCTGCAGGATTTGGGTTTGACTGATATGGATGCCAGCAGCCAGGAGCTTCGGGAAAGGTTTGCGGGGTAACGCCTCGTGTAATTGATTCGTGCTTGAATCGAAGTCATGAGTCATGGTGAGACGTGGCTCGGGGGGAATGTTTACGTTTACGATTGAGGCTGGAGCGGGCCGGAAGGTTCTTGGCGGGCTGTTTGACCATCCCCCTTCAGATGCCCCGAAGTAAGGTTTGTGTGTGCGCGCAATTGTCATCCAGCGTCTCTGCGCTCTTCGCCGGAAACTTAAACTTCAGGAGGATGCACGCCAGCAAGCTCCACGAGAGGTTGAGCAACTGGGCGGCCTTTCACCGGCAAGCTGCAAGCAGTGCCATGTTCAGAGTGAGGATGCAGGCTGTGAAGAAGAGTCTAACCGCAGCCGCGAGGGCTCCTTTTGTGCCTCCATGCCATGGCGCCCATGGCACGAGAACCCGAGATGCAGAGCTCGAACTCCCTCGATGGTGACTTGCCCGAGCGGCTGGAGCGGCTTCGCATTGATGCAAAATCGCAGAAGCAGGAGCATTTGGCAGAAGTTGGGCCATGAGTGCTATGTTTTCAAGCTAGGGCCAACGAAAATTAGCAGAATGTGCTACTGTGTTTGAGCGTCTTTTTGTTCCTGGGACTATTATTGGGTCACTGCTACGGAGTTTTTGCCGACTGAAGCCAGCTTGGCACTGGGACATAAAGCTCCAACAGTTTTGGCTCTGGTGCACTATACTGTAGGCATGCTCATGTATGCTCGGCCTCTGGGAAAGGAAGTTGCCTCCGAAGCAACGCCAGCCCGAGGGCACGTTTCCATGCAACTGCCTTTTGTTTGCTTCTTTTCACTTCGAGTCCCCAAGCTCCCTGCTTTTGTTTTTGCTTTGCTGCTTTTCGCGCAGCCGGCTTATCGCTGTTTGGTTGTGTTCCTGTGCATTTATCTTTCTTTGCGCTGCTTGTCGCGTTTTGCTTTGCACTTGTCGGTGGTTGTATTATTTGCATTTGGCTTAGGCCTAAGACTTATGGAAAGGCAACATCAGCAACATTAAAAATACCAACATCAACAACAATAGACATATCAACAGACATTGAGCACTCATACTCGTAACTGCACAAAAGTGCAACCATGGATCCGCAGAGAAGACCAGTGGAAGACCGCACGCTCCAGCTGCACCGTTAGGCTAAGAACCTCCATACTCCATGGTGTAACCACTATGTTTGTATGCCTGCATCACCTCTCCGCTCACTTCTCCCCTTCCGGCCCAACCTCGAACTCTAACTCGGCCAGCCCAGCCCCAGCTCAACGAAAGCATCTGAATCAGGTCGCACCTGGAGATCGGCATTCCGTCTAGTGCTTTTGGTTCAATCCAGTTGGGTTCTCTTCCCGGTTTTGGGAAGCCTTCGGGCATCGCTTACAACCTGAGGCTGTGGCTTTCGGTTTATGGGATCTGCGTTGACATGCGGGGGGATGCCGGATTCACAAGGCCTGCTTCAACTTCCGCACGGAACAGCTTCTAAAGGGAACGCCAAACACAAGAGTTAAGCAGTTAAGCCCCGAATCAAGTGTGCACTGGGCATGCATAAAAGGTGCCAAGAGCAGCACTAAGATCGCGGTTTCTTGGCATCTTCTGACCCTTACTAGTTACTAGTTTTCAAGGGATCCTCAACAGAACTCGCAGCGTCTGTAGAGGAGCTCGCAGCCATCGCTGAAGGTTGCGAAAGCAAGAGCTCCAGCTATTTAGCTGCGCACTCTCCGACTGCACAAAGCGTTTCCGACGAATTCTCAAACAGGAGGCTGCGAAGGAGACAGCAGAGCATGGGAGCCGATTTCATCACTGCTTCCCCAAAGGAACAGCACCACGAACTTGGGAGCTCTTGGCGTGGAAAGGCCCGGCGCTGGGCGAAGTACATTGTCGACAATAACTACAACACAAACAGTCTTGCTCTGGTGGTTCTTTTCGATGCGTACTTGACGGCAAATGATATTGATGCTAGGGCGGCCGGACAAGAGCCTTCGGCATTTGTGCGCGCATGCTCCGATATATGCCTCCTGCTCTATACTGCTGAGCTGCCCCTACTGTTTTTCGTTCGAGGGCGCCGCATACTGAAAGATTGGATGGTTTTGCTCGACATCGATCCTCGGACGAATCCAATACCCATACCTCTTTCCACTTGCATTGCACTGATAGATTGGAATGTCCGTCAGGTCATTATTGCGTGTGGATATGCCGAGTGGGTGTTGACCAGCGCAGGGGATGCGTTGACGTCCAGGACATGGTTCCGGTTTCGGAGATGTTTCTATATCGCATCCAGGCACGCATGAAACACGCTTGTCATGCGAGAGCGGCGAGTGGCCAAAGGAGATGATGACCGTCTGAAATCTAAAACGCACATGAGCCTAACAATCGTTGAGTCTGTCGACAGGGTTTCCAAGGCTCCAAGGCGCGGATGTGTTGGCTCGGGCATCACAAGCGAGAGCGGACACTCCTCTCACAGGCCGAGGGACCCACCACCAGACTTTCACCCACGTGCTGCGGGGACTAGAGGCTACAGCAAGCATCCCAGTCTGTAGAGGGATGTAGATGTAGATGGTCTGAGTGCATCTCATGCGCTCGATGGCACTGTACAGAAGGCACGTTCTTGGATGTGAGTAACCAAATCGGGAAAGTTTGAGCCGCACAATGCTTGGCACCGCCTCCAAAGCTGCCTGAATCGCACCAGTCCCAGGAGTTGTCAAAATTTTGGACGCATGTGCTGGCGTGCGAACGTTCTTAGTTGGAGGCAATGGTGAAATATGTAGTTGCATCCGCCCGAATAGTCTTGTGAACACCCTGCTGCTTGCCTGTCAGACAGCGTACCCCATGCATGCAAGCCCTGCGATTGAAGCGTTCGATTGTTTGCCAGGATCAACATCAACATGTTGCGCCCGCTTCGTCTGGCAAGAATTATTCGCCTCATGCAGTTCTTGAGGAAGACCCGCTCTTTGAAGGAGTTGCAGAAGCTGGCCAGATGGGTCCAAATAGCAAGTCTCGTGCCATAGCTAGGCTGTAGCTATTGCAACAAATTTCTAAGTTACCATTCCCCAGGTACGGTTCCTGTAGTCTTGCCTTTCTTATCACTGTAGACCGGATCTGGGCACGTTGCACCCGAAACATTTGATCTAACTTATCGTATAACATTTTTTCAGGTACCTGTATGTAGTGTAGAGGCATAAAACTGTAGAACACTTCTGTTCGAAGTGGCAACGAAGCCGAGTCGTGCTTTTCGACTGATAGGATTTTCAGTTGCTTCGAGCTGGTTGGGTAGTGTCCGAAGCGCTAATATACGTGCAGAGCATCCGAGTCCGCCATTAGCCATTGCGGCCCAGGCGGACGAGGTATGTGATCCACTTTTCGTGCGAGCGTCATGCATTAGTCGGGGCACGGTGTATATGATCATGTCCATGCTATCCGCTACATGTCGTTCGAACGCATGGCCATGCGGCCGAAAGCTTCGATTCACTGTTTGACTTGGTGGTCCGCCAAAACGCCGATGCTTCGCAACGGACTCCCGGCCCGACCCTGTGTGGATTTCCAGTATGCCGAAATCATCGAGGAAGCAGGAAATGACACCAGCCCGGCGCAGGACTTCTCTGATGTGTGTATCCACTTCGCGACCAACCCAGCGCCATGATGAGTGCCTTCTTGATGCAATGCCGAGGCCGAGGTCAACGCGATTGTCGATTGCATCGACTGCGAGCTGAAGTGTCTTAAGACCCTAAGTCTGGCACCCCCGCCTGTTCCGCCGCGGCGGTGCGAAAGCATTGCCTTTTGCACGGATCCTGGACGTTCGAGTTTGCATTCCTCTGGACAAAACCTGAAAGCCTTCGAACAGATCCGAAACACCACTTGTTCGCCACAGGTCGTTTCAGGGCCATCCTCTCCTTGGAAACTCCATGGCTGCTCTGGAGCTGGCTCTGTGACATGGCTGGACCATCTTCGGCAAGGCCCATGGAGATCGAGCACATCGATGCAGATGATAACGGATCGGTTTCCACCCGGTGAGCTCCGAGAGCAAGCCAGTGCATCGCATCAACGTCAAATTGGCATCGACCTGGTTGCCGAAGAAGGTCGTCGATCAAAACCGGGTGCCGCCAATTACAAGGACTCCGAGACGACCCAGGCGGCACTCAAAGTCATCTCCTCGTGTGGCTTCTGAGAAGCACACGTTTCGGAACAGAGCCTCGTACCCGTGTGCTTCGCATGAAGAACTTAGATCCTTATGGTTCCGCCAACTCACGGTTAAATTTGACGAAGGATTGCTTAAATCTCTGGAAATAGTGATGGAGAACTCGACAAGCTCACGAAGAGGGCCGAAGAGTATTTCGATTCACCTCGCATCAGCAAGACTAAAATTTCCAGTGCAAGCTGTTCGATTGCACATTCGGCAGTTTGCTGCTTGCTCCGTGCGGCCTCCTAGCGAGCAACCGCGACAAGACGGGCGACTGGAGGAATCTGTACTTTCGCTGTCGTTATCAGATGTGCAATCGGTCAGAGTGATGACTCCAACCCACCCCGACTCTTATCCACCGGCGAGGCACTCTGGGAGGCAAGACGTGTGAGAACTCCGATCGCCAGGACGTCGAAGACTTCGACAACGACTTCGGCCTTGTTCCCCACTACTGGCACATCGCGATCCCCGAAGATAGCGGCCATGCCCCAGGATTCTTTGAGACAGTCGGGGAAACAGTCACAAGATGATAAGATTAAGATTTCACCGGTGGCGCACATCGACAGCGCAGTGCCACATAGCGACAGATGTGCGAAGGCATCGAACAAAGCACTCCGGTCAGAGCAGGAAGGCGATTCATGTTTGGGAGTGATAGGACTTGATCATGTGAATTCTCTCCCCTTCTTCATTTGGTTCAGAAGCATCACCACTCCTGCGAGATTTTCGTTGTCTTTTCCCTCACATGCCCTTCGATTTTCCCCTTCTTTCAGTCTGCAGTTCGACCGATTTTATCGGTCGGTCTTCACAGGATCGCGATGCATTGCTGTAAGAAATTGATAGCCAGTGAATGGGACTGATGGCTGAGTGCAACCCGTGTGAATTCTGATGGTGGTGAACGACTGTAGTTGTTTGTCTTGGTGACGTTGGGGAGCCTTTAACTCAGGCCAATGCGCCTGTCCAAACCCCGTGTCAGATGGGGTTGACAGTAACGTTTCAAACTTCGCCTGGGTTTCTCGAGTGCAAGCGCTAAGATCATCGGATGAGAGAAACGTCGAAGAAATCAAGTCACAGACTTGGCCACCAGACTTCGCCACCGATGTGTAAACAGTTGCAAAGGTGCGCTCGGGGATTCATTGTTTTTCGCTGAGCGGTTTCTGTCGTTCCTGAATTAGTCCTGCACATTGTTCATCCGGTTCACAGCAACAGCCTCGGACGTTTTGCAGCAACAGCTGATGCGCCACAGCGTGAGCGCACAAGCTGCGTTCGCACAATTTTCCACCACACATGACACTGCGCTGAAATGGCCTTGAGCAGGTGACCATGTTGGCAACATGCCTGAAAACTTTGGTTTGGAGCTTCCTGTTTGGATTCGTCGTCATGACGATGTGGGCCATGTTGATGGTTGAGATCGTCCATCCGCTCATCCACGATGTTCAAGAGCGAACGAACGTCTTTGGTGATTGCGGCCGGCAATGCTTGCAAGCAGCATCTTCTGTCATGAATGCCAACCTGATGCTTGGTGGCAAAAGCCATCGGACATGATGCGGCTAATGCACCCGTAGTGATGCATCCCGCAGCAGCAAAACAATAGCCATGCCTAGGTTGCTATTCAAGACGGTGGTGGCGGGAGACAGTTGGGGTCTGATCGCGATACCTGTCATACAGGTCGGAAGCCCCTTCAATCGTTTGATTGTGCTGCATGTCTGCAG
Source organism: Symbiodinium sp. clade A Y106 (assembly GCA_003297005.1). NCBI lineage: Eukaryota > Dinophyceae > Suessiales > Symbiodiniaceae > Symbiodinium > Symbiodinium sp. clade A. The sequence goes on from BGNK01007518.1 coordinate 11,659, forward strand.
TTTTCTGCCTGACTTTGCATAGTCTTAGTCTTAGACGAAGTTAGTTTGATGTTCCAGCTGCATGACAGGACCACCCAGCGACAGCCATCATTTTTGTGGGTTCCCTCCTTACTCTGGACGCTTGCCGGCAAGGAAAGCGACACTTGTCCACGTGCAAGTCATATGAGGCTTGGGTTTGTTAAGTGTCATTTGGAAACAGGACTCCCGGCCAAACTGCCTGGACCAGTCAAAGGAATCGCCAGTCTTCAATCTGGCTGCACTGTCCAGGTCTTTGGAGTGCTGCAGCTCATGGTTGCCGTTGACACCTGGCATGCATCAAAAGTGCCGGCTTGGGCTTGACTGTTGCAGTACACCAGGTGCGGGGGTGTGGTGGGGTATATTCTGCGTTGCAGCATTGATTGAGGCAGAGCCCAAAGTCCAGAGATGCACTCGCTGAAATCCAAGGTGGTGGACACCTTTGCCGAGGTTCGCGAGAACGACGTTGTAAACTTGGCAGCTGAGCCCCTCAGCCTGAACCAGAACCCTAAACTTGCCTAAACAGAACTGGTCAGACTGCACTGCATCATCACAACACGCATAAATACGGCTCTGCTCAGGAACGAGCTGTGCAATATCAATTGTGCTCGGATCACAAGAAAACATCCCGCTCCGATTCCAAAACCTGAGGATGCAGACGCGGACTTGTTCGAAGGATCCGAAGGTTGCTGACATCAAACCGTAGACATTTGTTCACAGGCACCATCTCGCGCCTGTGCCACCCTTGCCTTTCTCCCACCCATCTCCTGGATCGCACAACGTGGGATAGACCGTACCTCCATCGGGGGAACAATCAACACCAACACACACGCACAAATAGTCTGCGGAAGGAAGTCGTGTAAGCCATTCCAAAATTATGGAAACTCGGTCCACTTGTACGAACGCGAGATCGCACCTTGTCACTTCGTCTCACGGCATGGTCGGGTGGTTTATGCTGCAGTGGGAATTCATTGCAGCCTGTTCGTGATCGTTTTCAAGCGTTGGAGCATGTTGTCCTATGCTCTCTCCGAGTCTACAACTTTGTGGCACACGAAGAGACATTCGACTGACAGGTTGTACATGCTAAAACGGAGTCTCGCCACGGTTTGTGTTCGGTCGGGAAGCAAAACCAGAAACAAACGAAAGCCGTGAGGAGGACAGAAGGCCAACCTGGGCTACAGCCTAGGCGACAGCCCACTTGACGGCAAAGTCGTGTTGACATCTTGAAGCGCAGAAACAGCATGATTCCCTGCATTGGCCGCTTTCAGAAGAGCATGTGCTATACGAGGTTCCCGGCATTCAGAAGTGCCGCACTTGCGTAGATGCAGTGCAACTGAACTTGGCAATTGCAGTGCTGGAAACTCAAGGGCGTAAAGGTCAAACATTTGCTTTTTTTGCACCATGCGGCTAGCCCTAGCTCTGGTGGAGCTAAGGAGCCACATGAATACAACAGATTTGATTCGATGTTTGTTGTGGCCAGTCAGTATGTTTGCTTTGATGTTCTTTCTCTCCAAGCTGTCTTATCGATGCATGTCTGGATGCATGCATAGTGACAGCCGGTGCTTCCGAATACGCTCCTCATGACACCATGCCGCACTGCAATCTCACTCAACTCGGTTCGGGGTTGCACGTTGGTGGGTTGTCCTCGTTGTGAGTCCAAGGATAGCGCTTACACAATTTCAATCCATCTATAATACCTCGGAACTATTGCAAAACGCAAACGTAACGGCACGGTGCATCTACAGTGCCTCAGACAACTCAAGTTCATACTACCAACCACTTTGCATGGCGGCCGCCATAAGCGGCCAGTTGGCAGTTTCGTGCAGTCTTGCTGGTGTGTATCTGAGTGGGAGGTCGGGAAGACAGTCTGTCTGCAGTCCTCGCTCGCGTTGTTTTGCTTGCGCCAGGGAGCAAGATGTGCAGCATGTGCTGTAGCTACTGCAGGTGTCCTGGAGAGCATGACATGTAGAAAATGTGGTTCGCAACAGGCCAAAGGGAGCTGTCCAGCGTATGATGAAGCGAGCGGAGGAGAACGAATGACGTTTGCCTCAGGTGGTGCTTGCAGTGGGTTCTAAGGGTCAAGGCATGGGAAGGGGATGACTTGACGGGCCGACGGGCCTGACAGACTTCAGGCAAGGCCCGCCAGGGGCCAGGGGCGTCTAGAGACCAGCTCTATTTGACTCCAGCTTGTAGCCTCAGGTTGGAGCACAGTCTCAAAAACGACCGGAAGTATTTGCAGAAAATTTTCGATCGCTTGGACGAAAGCGGGACGGGCGAGCTTACGAAACTTGGCTCGACATCAAGCCATCCTCAGCCTGCTGACAGTTTCAGTTGTCAGCATGGCTCAACTTTGCAGGTTGCAGAACTTGATGGATGGAGCTAGCTGCTTGGTACTGATTTCAGATGTGTTAGCATTCAACATCATTGAAAGACGGATGGAGTGCGCATGCAGAAGGGGTGGGCTGCACGTCCAAAAGTGTAAGGAAAAGACGCAGAGTTCCAGAGCCGCCTGCGTGTGATGGACATTGACGAGGTCCTTGCCTTGGCCAAGCGCACACGAAGAAATCATGGAAACAATCTGGCAGTGTTTCCTCCAAGGTCCATCGTCTTTGTTTCTCCGGGGTGGCGGGGAGGGGAGAAGATATGCCGCGGAGGGGGG
>BGNK01007519.1:0-14494 GCA_003297005.1 Symbiodinium sp. clade A Y106
TCTGCGGGTCTGCGGGTCTGCGTCTGCGTCTGCGTCTGCGTGTGCGTCTGGGTCTGGGTCTGGGTCCGGGTCCGGGTCTGGGTCTGGTGACAACGAGGCAGTCACACTACTCTACCGCCTCGCCAATCACATGGAGCAACCCTGGCGCTCAAAAGCTCGAACCAGACTCAGACTAGTGCTTCAGTTTTGAAACGCCTCCGTCCCCAAGTTGAACAAGCCCCTCCAACTCCCTCTACTTGCCCATTCGCGACACAAGAACAAAGTGCAGCAATTCCTCACCAACCTCATTCGTCGACATCAGCATGTACTTGTACCTTACCACCTACCAACCAAGACAGTACAGGAGATGCCACACCCATCACTCAGCAAGGTGCTGCGGAACCACAAGCGCAAAGTGACGGATCTTGGCAGACAGTGGGAGCAGCAAGAATGTCAGTGCCATATATTTGCAAAGAAGCATCCCAGAGCTCAACTACATCAAGGACATGTTGTGACAGGATTGGAAACGCTGATATTACCAAAATCGCACGACGTGTTCAACAACCTTGGAGCCAGCAACGCGTTCTTCCCATCCAAGCGACGGCTACAAGAGCAACATATGGATCAATTCCAAGGATGGCTCAAACACCACCAATTCCCACGTGATCAACGCATCCAAGATGAGTTCAACGATTTCTTTGAGGAGTGGCAGTCACACCGCCAGCAACTAGACCAAGAGCCCAGATTGACTGGCACACAGGCTCGTCAAGCACATTGTATCCCTCATTCCGGAGGACTACATCATCCACAACGAAGACCGCGCCAACACGCACTTGATGATTATTGCCCCAACATCTACAATCAAGCGGCGTATAACACATGGATGGACAAGAAAACCTTCCGCATGCTTCAAAACAACCCCCAGGACATGAAGGAAGACATGAAGACCAACACGCCTCCAGAGGTCTCCAAGCACTACAGAAAGGGGTGACGGATCAAAAGAAAATTAAATTATGATCTAAAAATTAAAAAAATTAAACAAGTACTTTTGGAGCAAAACTAAGGATCAAAAAAAATTCTATTTGTATTAGTAGTCCCGAAGTATTTACATAGGAATACCTTTGATTTCGCGATGTTTTCATAGGAAACCCTGCATTTTCTCTATATTTTAATAGCAAAAGCCTCTATTGTGGGTGCCGAGGTCCAATGCGAGTCCGCACCGTTGTGGGTCACTTCGCAACCAAATTTCGGGGTCACTTGGCCACCGGATTCAACTTTAGGGTTCAGGCTTTCAGCTTCAAACCTCTTTGGATGCATCATATATCTTAAACACACCCCCTCATTTGGCGATTTCGGTTCCTCCTGTAGAACATGCCCCCTGATGTCGCGATTCGGATTCATCATCTATCTTAAACACGCCCCCTCATTCGGCGAACCCGGTTCATCCTCATGTGGCGATCCCGGTTCATCATGTACATTAAACACGCCCCCGTATTTGGCGGATTCATCATATCTCTACAACATGCCCCCTCATCGGCGATTCCGGGTCATCATATACATTGAACATGTCCCCTTACTTGGCGATTCCGGTTCATCATATACCTTAAACATGTAACATGCACCCTCATGTCGCGATTCGGATTCATATCTTAAACACGCCCCCTCATTTGGCGATTCCGGTTCATCATGTACATCGAGCACGCCCCCTTATTTGGTGGATTCATCATATCTCTACAACACGCCCCCTGATTGGCGATTCCGGTTCATCATATATCTTAAGCATACCCTCTTACTTGGCGATTCCGGTTCATAATATATCTTCAAAGATATGCTCCGTCATTCGGCGATTCAGGAGTCATCATGTATAAACGCGCCCGACTTACTTGGCGAATCAGGTTCATCATATATCTCAAACACACCCACCTTACTTACTTGGCGGATCCAGTTCATCATATACTTTAAACATGTTCCCTCATTTGACGATTCCGGTTCCTCGTATTTCTACAACACGCCTTCTCATTTGGCGTCTCCTGTTCATAATATATCTTAAACACGCCCCTTCATTTGGCAATTCCGGTTCCTCATATATCTTAAACACGCCCCCTCGTTTTGCCATTCCGGCTCAACCTATACCTTAAACACGCCCCCTCATAGGCGATTTCAATTCATCATATTTTAAGCACGCCCCCTCATTTGGCGATTCCGGTTCATCATGTATCTACAAAATGTCCCAAACACAATGATCGCATGATGGGTTTCAAGAAAGGAAACTCATGTACTTTGAAGCAAGCTTGCACTGCTTAAAAGGGGCAGCCCCCCCTTTGCAAACAGAAATTCTCGCGCGACAAGAGCCAAAAACACTCACACGCTTTGAAGCTAGCTTGCACGGCTTAAAACAACGGGGGGGGGGGGGGGGGGGGGGGGCGCAGCGCCCCCTGTTTCAAACACAATGCTCGCATGATGGGTTTTAACCAGAACATTCCGGTTCATCATATATCTTAAACACGCCCCCCTTACTTGGCGAGTCCGGTTCATCATATATCTTAAACATGCTCCCTCATTTGACGATTCCGGTTCCTCATATATCTACAACACGCCTTCTCATTTGGCGCCTCCTGTTCATAATATATCTTAAACACGCCCCTTCATTTGGCAATTCCGGTTCCTCATATATCTTAAACAAGCCCCCTCGTTTTGCAATTTCGGCTCAACCTATACCTTAAACACGCCCTCTCATAAGCGTTTCAGTCCATCATATATCTTAAGCACGCTCCCTCATTTGGCGATTCCGGTTCATCATGCATCTACAACACGTCCCAAAGTGTGTGTGTGTGTGTGTGCGTGCGTGCGTGCGTGCGTGGGTGTGTGGGTGTGTGGGTGTGTGTGTGTGTGTGTGGGNGGGGGGTGCGCGCGCGTTTGTTTCCTAATGCTGGCTGGCCTTTGCTTGCTCCGAACACGGTAGACTGCAGCATTTGCTGCTGTTGCCACGGCTCCAAATGCTGCTAATTACAGAGTTTCTGGCTGTTTACAAACTCGATTTGTGGGTAAATTGTTGCATGTTTGGCTATTCACAAGCTCCAATTGCCGTCAGTTACAGCCTTTCCGATTCTTGTGAAGCTTCCAACGCTGTGAAGTACTGAATTTCTGAAAATGTTGTCAATTGCAGCATTTTGGATTGTTCACAGACCACAGCATCTCCAACAGTCTCATGTGAACATGTTGACAAGCAAGCTCTACATGTTGCAAATGCCACGTCCAAAAGCAATTATCGTTTGTTTGGCAAGAATCCATGAAGGAATGTACCTAGATGACACAACATTCAACAAAAGCCAGTGGTTGTTTGGAAAAGACTCACGAAGGAATGGACGTTGATGACACGACGTACATCGAAGCAGATTTGAACGGCGCTAATACAAGCGGGATGCTATGACACCACATCGATTGAACCGTATGCAGGCCTTGAGACTAGTAGTACTCGTCGTCGTCGACGCAGTAGCAGTAGCAGTAGCAGTAGCAGTAGCAGCAGCAGCAGCAGTAGCAGTAGCAGTAGCATTGGCAGCAGAGTAGTGAGTAGTAGTCGTAGTAGTAGTCGTCGTCGTCGTAGTCGTAGTCGTAGTCGTAGTCGTAGTAGTAGTAGTAGTAGTAGTAGTAGTAGTAGTAGTCGTAGTAGCAGCAGTAGCTATCTTTTGACAAAGAAACGTAACGTAACAGCACCTTGCAAAGCCAAAAAAACATGCTCTGCACAATTTCGGATGCAACTACTGTAAATCAGTCGTTCCGCTTCAGCCATTTAGGATCCTGCTGCGTGGACCATCAAACGGCCGAACTGTCAAAGCTGTGACACGTGGCAACTTTAGCCGTCTGTCGATTTTGAAGCAAATACCAAGAGCAGCAGCTGTACCGATGTCATGGTGCAAAACTCTCAGACCCAGAAACTGCAACTGCGGCACGACAAATGGAACAGCACTCCTCGTCAACCTGCCAGATGTGTGGACACGCTGAAGTAAATGCACGCAGTGTACAAACTTGAAACACGCCGCGCACCCTTGCCTCCCAAAGCCATACGGCCACTGGGCGATAGCCTGACACAAGCTGGCGAGCCCAATTTGACACATTCCTTCAATTCACCTCGACTGCTAAATCAGCCAGCAGCGCTTTTTACCATTATTCGCATTGCAGCTGCTGGTGCCACTGGCGGCAGCAAGGCAACTCCAAAATGATGCTGGGTAAATGCTTGGGTAGTCCAACCCAACGCTACGTGACCAGCATTGCCTTTAAACATGAAGCCAACGCCGGCAGGCCAACTTGCATGCATTTGTCGTTTGTCGTTGTGGAAACCCGGCAACATCTGCTGGTTGCACATCTTTTTTCGGCTTCGGAGGTTCTGGAGCGCCAGCTTGTGATTCTTGAACAGCACCTTTCAACTATCCTGCAAGAGAGTAGCACAAGGTGCGCGTGAATGCACTGCGAGCTTGATATTTCTTGTGGCGCCGACGAGGCTGAGAGTCTGGTATCATTCTTACATATTGAGACAACAGAGAAGTACTCAAACGCCAATGGATATATGGCTAGAGAGCTGTCAAGTGACGTCCTCGAGGCGCTCCACACTTGTAGCACTCACTGGCCTTGGCGGTTCTCTCTTCTGAGTAGACTGTAGGCATGCCTCATTTGTTCAAGGACTGGCTCAGGTCGTGGCGGATGCGAAATTTTTCTGACCGCAGGCACCGCATTCCCATTTGACTTGCCTGAGACAGAGCACGCCTTGTCTGTGCAAAGCAGAGGTCTGGCGTGGTCTGGTATCCTGGTCCAACACCCCGACATCCTGAGATCGGGACTGTTTGCGAGCAGCATCTGCCGCGGCGCTGGCGGCGCGTTCCTCCCCAAACTGTGCACTGACAAACCCGTGACTATTCATGACTGCTACATACCGAGCCTCCTCGGCATACCGACCCTCTCCACAGCGCCTCTGCACGCTGGCTGTGTAAATCCTATATGCACACTATTGCATGATTTTGCACTGCAAAATCTCCGACTGCGGCGGCTGCAAGTGCGGACACACGAGGTGCTGGAGAAGCTGGACAGTCAAGAAACTACAGAGCAGTAAACGAGGGAAGCCAAGAAGCCGCAGGAGTCGAGGAGCCACGAAGCGCCAAACAGAGACATCAGGAAGCCTGGAAGCATCTCGAAGCCAGGACGGCGCGAAAGCCAAGAAGCCGACAAGCCGGTGCATGCCGGCGCCATCCCCTCAGCCTCCTGGGCCCTCCGATCGCGAAGCTCCAACAACTCTTAACTCTTCCGGGCCTCAGATCTTGCTCACGTACGAAAAGAGACAGGCAGAGAGCAGGAGAGAGGGAGAGATGGACAGATCCGGGGCATCATGCCAACTCGGATCAGAGATATGAGATAGGTCCTGGGAACTGATGGCAACTCAGGAAGGACAAGTAGCAGTAGCATGCATCCGCTGCAGCAGTGGCTTCTCTTCGAGGTCAGAAGAAATGTTCTGTTCCTGGTTTCTCTTGTCCATCTTTCCCCATGTTCAAGCCGGTTACGGGCACTCACGGTGCTTCCTGGGTGGGGACCTGCAAAACATCACATCAGTTGCCTCCACCTTGTATTTGGATAACTCTTCATCTTGCTTTCGAGCACACTTCGCCAACGCCTTACAATCTCGCGCTCGTGCACGAGTGTGCAAGCAGAAGAAAGAATACAGTTAGCGTTCTGTTGCTTGGCAAAGAATAGACTCAAAACCCCTCCTTCGCAGCGATAGCTGATGGTTGGGCCTGTCCTGCTTTAGAAAGCAGAAGAAAGTCAGGGTGTAAAGTCAAGCTGCATCCCTGCTTCCTGAAACCAGACAGAAGAACGAAAACTCAGCTCAGCCCTCTGCGTGCAGGAATCGGAAGAATCGAAGTTCATCGTCCCTGACACGTGTTGTTTCAGGCAAATTCACCGCATGAACCGGCGACTATGACTAAGCACCGGACCGCATGCCCTGCATGTCCACTTAGTTTTGCGGGCAGGAGGTGGGGGCCTCGGCTGAAAGCTCCTTCAGATTCGCAGGCACGGGGCTTTCGTGCGCATGGGTAAACTGCATGCTAAGCTCACAGGCGGTGGCAGATCACGTCCCGGAATTCCGCAGACCTCGATTGCAAGAAGCCAGCTGGCCAAGTTGCTCGTCAAAACTGTTCGAGCCGCATGCACTGCGCAGCACCAGCGAAAACTGCCTGAAGCTTCGTGTGGCGGCAAAGCATGCAGATCAGAAGAACAGCAAGCAAGCAAGCCAGCAATGCTCATCCGAAGAACCGTTGGCTCCGTGTTTCTGGATGGTGATCGACTCCACCTGCCGGCTTCCACGAGAACAGACCGCCGACAGAACCCACTTGAGGGCACCCTCTCCAACACGAGGCGTGTCTCGTCGTCGGGCTGCACTCGCCCCTGTAGCATCGGCCTGAACAGTCTTCCGGCCACAGCTGCATGCACTTTAGCAGGCACCCAGTCTTGATCTCAGTCCAAGGAGCTGAAAGTCTCGAAAATACATCTCGAGACGGCCCACTTCTGCTGTGAACCTTGCGCATGCTGCAGAAAATCAATGCGGTGTGTCATGTGTAGCAAAGGGCAAAGGCCCACGCTTGAAAGCATGCTGAATGCCGGCTGGCGCACCCAACATCCGCAGTCCGACCTTCTGCCAGCGCGGCACTCAACAGAGCCATACACATCCACGCTCGGCAACTGGGGACCTCACCGCATACTCTGAGCCATCCGCCTTGCTGGCCGAACTCGTTGCATCACGCTACAAGTGGTGCCAGAAAGTGCAACGAATCAAAAAGCTTTCGCAAGCTCCGGCCTTAGATATGTCCAGAACTAAACCTTTCATTTCCGAAAGAGGTTCTGGCAACGCAGATGCCTGCATGCGAGTGCAGGTGCTGCATGTGGCATTCAAGACATCCAGCTGAATCTAACTCGAACAACTGCCTGAAAGCAGCAATACAGAATAGACGTGACATACAGAAGTACAGATTGCTGCACAGGTGACTTGACATCAACGAATCTGGCAACAAGGATGATGTAAGCTACATTGTGCGCACAGGATTTTGCACAGGACGGCGGAGCTGGTCTGCCTTTGGCGGCGGTCCGAATAGGTCCACATTAGCGTGCTCACGGGATTGATGCTTGAATCGGTCGGCGAAGATTCTTGTTGGAAGCGAGGGCGCACTTCAGTTCTGCAGCTAGCAGCTAGCAGCTTCTGCACGAAACAGCTCTGCATAACTCTGCGGAGCAAAATCAAAACAACATCCGAAGACGTGCCTGTAGGGAGACGCTGGCGAAGGGATCGCGGACAGAAGAAGACAACATGCCGCAGAATTCCTGGGTCAAATGGCATGACAATACTTGACAATTGCCTCACTTGCCTTGCCGGAAGTACAATCCCGTACTGGCAATCACACATTGGATTCTGCAAACAAGTTTCAGCGTTTGCGGAGGCATCCGTTAAGCCCTGACATGTCTCTTGTGTGTCTCACAGGAGGCAAGCCAGGCACGCCACACCCACCTTGAACTGCGCGCTGGAGGTTCCGCCGCGCACATCATCCGTCTCCGCCCGCCATCGATTGAAACACCAGGCTTCTGCCAGGCAGCGCAAGAATGCAGAACCGTCCACACAGCAAGCTGGGGCAATGCTTAACACGTTGCAAGACCAAACCAACACACTTAGAGATTATGACCATTCTAGCACCGATGATGGTGCCAACATATGCAAATGCAATGCAACAGGTTCAAACGAGAGCAGCGGTACGTACTGTTGAGTGATTCTTTCTGACCAAATGTCGGCTGTAACACATGTTGGCCCGCTCGGTAAAGCCTATCCCTGCAGCACAATCACTGCATCGTGGGACCTGATCACGACATCCTAGGCCATCCAGGGTCAAAACACGGCTTATGGCTTAAGGTGCTACGGGCTTTCTGCGACCCGGGACCATGCCCCAATGCGAGCAGGGATCCAGGGCTGCTTCGGGACGCTTTTGTTTATGTCATGTTGAGCGCCTCGTCCTAACAGCAGCACTCCCGCATCGTCTACCTCGGATCAAGGAACAGTGTGCAGTGAGTGTTGGAGAAGCATGGGGGTACCCAACCTCCGGACCAGTTGAAACTGGTGCTGCAGGACCAAAGGCGAATTGCCTCAGCCCCGGAAGCGTGCAAAACATCCATGTGGGCCGACTCGTGTCAGGTAAGCTCCTTTCTGGCATCTGTGGCCGTGCCACAGGTGTGCGACAGCACACCATGCGAGTCCCAACACCTTGCTGTCTCACTGAAACTCAGCCAGCACTAACCCTGTCTGATCCAAGACTAGGGCCAATCTCCTCCGGGCACGTCCACTGCCGCTGGGCGGCAAATGCCGTCTGGCACTTGTCAGCCAGCCCACTCCTTCATCTCGTGCTTTGCATCGTCAGCGCCCTCTACAACCTACACTGCGGGGTGTAGGACCTATGCTACCAAAAAGGCTGTGCTCCTAAGAGACAGCGCCAAAATGAGCCAAGCTCCAGGCCGCTGTCTGCCATCGCATTGCAAACTGAATGCACTAACTTCTTGGACTTCCTGGATCTTCTCGGGAGTGTCTTCGGCTCAAGTCCTGGTACTTAGGGTTGTGCTGAGTGTGCGTTCTTGCCTGAATTCTGGCATTGGCCGTGCTACCCTACTCATGGCCACAGAGTGATCTCATGCAATGGTGCATACTTACAACCAACCAAGCCTGCCTTCTTCAACTGCGAGCACATGCGCTGGCGCGGGTGTATGTGTACAGATTTCAATCCATCCGTCTCAACCTGTCCAGCCCGCCCCCAGCAAATCAACTTCTGAAATTTGCTCAAGCCTGATATGGCCCGATGCTAGGCAGCTGGTAGGGCAGGCACATCGGACTTTTGGGCTCGTTGTCAGCACCAAATTCGCGCAAGCGGCCATGCCTCACCGATAGTTCAGATTCGTCAGCAGCTGGCCAAGCCAGCGCTTGGTCGTCTGATCCTCGCATATGAAGGAGCTCTTTCGAGACGGCAGCAAAGCCACCTTCCGTAAACTTTAATTGCTAATTACTAATTACCACACAAACAACCGTAAACTCTAATTGCCACACAAACACCCACACATGTCCTCGTCTAAGCTCTGGCTGATGGAGGGCGGCAGGCGCTGCAGGGGCAGACACATGGTGACAGAGCGACACGAAAATCCGAGATGCAGAGACATGGGCTAAGAATCCAATGCAAGGATGGCAACCGGCCTTCAGTGACGGATCCGACTGCAGGCCCTCCGGGAGGCATTGCCTCAGCACCTGCACCCGGTCTATGCACTTCCCATCGCTGCAGCCAGAGCAAAGAGAGCTGCACCATAAACTTCGCTGTCAAGGAATCCAACGGGATACTTGCCAAGTATATATATATATATATGCATATGCGCATGACCATATCTCTATACATATATATATATATGCAGGGCTGGGATTTTCACGGATCTATGTTCAGCATAGGTGTTGGGATTTTCATGAAGCTGCAAGAGTAAATCGGGAACACGCCATGTACATGCACATACGTTCGCAGCCCCCTCCCCCTCACCCCGACAGTTCTGTTCGAACTCACGATTTTCCTCTGCTTTCGGTCTGCGAGGACACGGCCGGGAAATCGGTCGGTCCTCTTGGACACGAAAGAAATTTCTGTAAGAAATGCAGGACATCGATCGGACCCCGAAGGGACTCCGATGATATCGCAGACTACGCCACCGATGCGAGAGCAGTTGGAAAAGAAGTCCGAACTCGTCAGGGATTTATGACTTCTGTGTGAAAGCATATGTTGTCACTGAGTGTGTCTGCTCTTGGCGGCATGACCGCTTATCCAACACCCCATCGCGCATCGTGGTCGCCTGACGCGTGCAATCAGAGAGCTTGTGCAATGGTGATGTGCTGATCTACAGGTCCCTTTATCTATTCGCTTGTGGTCGTGGTATCTATGCTTGTTGTTTCAGCCCATGGCATGGCCATTTGCGGTTGCCAAGCTTTGCGGCAACCAGGCCTCATGTGGGTGGCCGTCCTTCGGCCCGTAAAAAGTGACGTGCTGCAGGTCGTCACACTATTGCATTTGATGCCTTGAGGTTTGGTGACTGCAGTCATCAGGGTGCCGTTGTTCGGCCCTCACACTGAGTGCTGTTGTTGTTGTTGTTGCTTTTGTTTAATCTATTTATTTGTCGAGTTGTACAGCTTAGGCTCCTTTGCTAGTTCCCCAGTGAGTAAGCGCGAGAAAGCTGAGTGGAACGGCCTGCACTTGAACCTCTGTTGGCGCAGTACGTACAGTTTCGACTCCTGCGCTTTTGCTGAGCTGTTGTGCCGCCTTAGAGTGGCCGCGACATTTGGTCGTGTATGTAGCTCGCTAGTAGGTCAGACCAGACCACTGCGGATGAAAATCGAAAAAAGTGATAACCCCTCTCGTGGTGATGTCGCTACAGGTCTCTTCTGCGGTTGGATCACCGTCACCTTTGAGACTCCGAAAGGAGTTGAGGGCATGGGAATTTTTCTCATCTGATGTGTCCGATCGGACCGATGGTGCGATCTTTGACATATGTCGATGCGCCCCCCCGGTGATCGGGGTGTCCGGTCGGACTTGTGAAGATCGAGAGAAGTTTNGGGAATTTTTCTCATCTGATGTGTCCGATCGGACCGATGGTGCGATCTTTGACATATGTCGATGCGCCCCCCCGGTGATCGGGGTGTCCGGTCGGACTTGTGAAGATCGAGAGAAGTTTTGTGCAGATCTGTGGCCGACTCCCACGTTGCGGTCGCATGGAAAAGTGGAGTGACCGCAGGCTGTTCAGCGAGTGAGACGAGCGATGTAGATCGTAGAAACTGNAGATCGAGAGAAGTTTTGTGCAGATCTGTGGCCGACTCCCACGTTGCGGTCGCATGGAAAAGTGGAGTGACCGCAGGCTGTTCAGCGAGTGAGACGAGCGATGTAGATCGTAGAAACTGGTCTCCTAATTATCGGTCTGGTGGGTAGGAATTAGGAGATCAGTTTCGCGATCGCAAGAACAGCTGTGACATTTCTTATCCGTGGCCATTTTGGCAATTAGCCGATCGGCCCATATCTAAAAGATCCCACCCACTCCGCCCTTTTGTTCTCGAAATCGATATGGCCGATCCACTCCGGCAAGCCCAAGATCGGGTCGGCTTGCAGGCTCTCGCCTATGGCTCGTGTGACGAGCTCTGTCGGCCCTGTGTAGACTGTGGGCTCTTCACCGGTTGCTTTTGTCACGACGATGACGAAGAGTGCTATGCGGCCGATCGCGTGCCACGGCCTGCGATCGTCGGCACAACATGTGCCATTTTTGTCGGGGCATCCCTGGGTCACGCCACCGCACATCGCCTGCCCGCTGCGCAGATCCTCCTCCCGCGATGGATGGGCCAATCTATTATTTGGATCCAGAAGGTGGTCAACCTCACCACGGGGTCCGCATAGATCCGAAGAGTGCAGGTCCTGCTCCTAAGCCCCAAGGGCCGCCTCCGCGCGTGCCCCCGGATCCCGGGCCCAAGGCAGCGCCTCGTACCGGCTATGTTCAGGCACATCCCGCCGTGGCTCCACGTGCCAAGCCAAAGGCTGAGCCCTCCGCTGCCTTTCGGCAGACCGAGGCCGAACTTATTCGGATACTCGGTGCCGCTCCGCTCGATGATCCGATCGAGAACTTTTAATCTTGGCGCGGGGAATTTTTCTCATCTGATGTGTCCGATCGGACCGATGGTGCGATCTTTGACATATGTCGATGCGCCCCCCCGGTGATCGGGGTGTCCGGTCGGACTTGTGAAGATCGAGAGAAGTTTTGTGCAGATCTGTGGCCGACTCCCACGTTGCGGTCGCATGGAAAAGTGGAGTGACCGCAGGCTGTTCAGCGAGTGAGACGAGCGATGTAGATCGTAGAAACTGATATTATATATATATATATATACGTATATATATATACGTATATATATATATATATGTGTAGAAAGCGCTAACCTTTTCGGGCAGAACCAGGGAAAATCGGGCAACCATGGGTCGGGAAAGGATGAGAGTTTTTCCAGTTGTTTCAAGCAGATGCAGGGGCAGTTTTCAGACATTATCACCGCAATTTTCAGGAACACCTACGGCAAAAGGTTGGGGACGGTAGGGAGAAGAAAATCTCAAGCACAAATCTTACACCAAAATGGCCACGGACATGAACATGTTCGTGTGGATAGACAACTGCAGATACTCGAGCGTCGATCGATGTGAGCATGCAAGCGGGGAGTTGTCACTTCGCACACCCGTGTGCTACACGACAACAAATGCTTTCACACAGAAGTCATAAATCCCTGACGAGTTCGGACTTCTTTTCCAACTGCTTTCGCATCGGTGGCGTAGTCTGCGATATCATCGGAGTCCCTCCGGGGTCCGATCGATGTCCTGCATTTCTTACAGAAATGTCTTTCGTGTTCTAGAGGACCGACCGATTTCCCATCGGTGGTGGTCGCGTCCTCCCATCGCAGGCGAATCGCCACCGGACCTTACTGGTCCGACATGCGAAGTATTTTGTGCAATTTCACGACTTCGGGCCAATCAGCAAAACCTATCTTCGAAGCGAATTCGATGTCACCCACAATTTTCTTGGCACGAGTTGTCAACGCTTCCAGAGGCAAATCGAGGAGAAGCCAATGCACGGATTCGGGGATGTCTTCAAACCGACTGAGACCATCTGATATTTTTGCCTTGGTCGGGACACGTTCGAGGCGGTGTGCGATGCCTCTTCGGTTACGCCATGTCCAATGAGCCGCAATGAGGCAATTCAGTGGCTGGCGCTTACCGACGCCCTTGATCAGTGCATGTCGGGAGGCCTCGTTGTCACAACACTGCACATAGAAGGAGTCCAACCAGGGCTCGAAGATTAACGGGGCCAGGATCGCCGCCCAGGCCTCTAGGAGGTAAATGAACGCTTGGTCGGAGGAGAAGATTTTAACTAGCTCGGTAGGCAACCTGCCCTGGAAATAAGCCGTCCGTTGTACGTCACCTTGGTGGAAACACACGGCGGCCCATCCGTTCTCGATGTGTGCAGTGTTGCGTGATTCCCACTTCGGGATGTCCTCATCTCCCGGTCTGTACACTTGTTCGCCCAGTTTGAAGTAGGCATCGGTGTAAATCACGCTGTATCTCGGTGCACACGGTATTCGTGGTATTGTCATAGGCCGGCAATGTAGGATGATCGATGTCTCGGAGTGCCAAAACTGATGAACGGGAGGTTTGTCCAACTGACACGAATTGGAGTTGGCTCGTGCGTACAACGCCTTGAGCGGCGCGCGGCCAACTTTCCCGAACAGCCTCCCGGTAAGAAAGTTGCACTTACCGGCCATCTTCCTCGCCTCCTCAGGCGAGAGGGTGTTGGACTTCAAGTGTTCGGAGATCTGTCGACACGTGCGCTGTACCCTCTTCGGACAGGGTGTGAGGATCAGGTTGTCGGTGTCGGACGAGATGAGCACTCCCTGGATTCGTTGATGTCGTTCCGGCGGTTGTCGCTTGCTCTGCTTCATCGAGATTGGTAGGCAGCCGTTGTACTCTTCGAATGCGCTGAAACTGCCATGAGCTGACTTGCTGTCTCCCACCGACCCGTAATCATCGACGTAGTGTACAGCCTGCGACAGGACCAATGTACGGCTGCATGCGACGAGCACATCCCCAAATCTGTCTCTTTCTTTCTTTCTGCTGGGCGTAGGGGTCGACGTGCGACCCTCAGGCCATTGGCCCGCCCAATCCACCCACTGTATTAGTGAGCGGTTGGCATTGGGGTCCCCAAGCAACGGCAGNCTGCTGGGCGTAGGGGTCGACGTGCGACCCTCAGGCCATTGGCCCGCCCAATCCACCCACTGTATTAGTGAGCGGTTGGCATTGGGGTCCCCAAGCAACGGCAGAAGTGGCATGATATGACCCCGGTTCCTGAGCTGACATCCCCACCCTCAACACTAAACGCAAAACAACCCAGGCCTCATCCCCGCGCCCCTACGGCGTGTTCCTTAGTTCCTGGTGTCAGCTCTTCGGGATGCCACTTCGTGTTATGAGGCTGCCCCTTTCGGGACAAGTCTCGCAAAAAGGCAGCTCCCCCCACGTTTTACGGCACAGCGTACACGTTGTACACTAGCTAGCACTTCCTAACCCGCCACCTCCCCAGGACCCCGCCTAGGGTTCGTAGCTGTAAAGCTCTAGGCTTTAGCACACGGACACAGCAGCTGACGCAGACCCTCACTCTNCTAGCCGGAACTCCGTCCAGGCTAGCCAATCTCCAGGGTGGGTTGGGTGGGCACTTCAAACTTGCCCCCCACTCGGGGGCTCTTTAGCACAATGGCCACGGACATAGCATGTTCGTCTTTCGGCCATGTGAACCCCAATAGCTAGTAGGTACTAGCGGAAACACCTACGATGTTTCCTAGCAAACACCTTCGATGTTTTGACTAGCCGAAACACCTTCGATGTTTCACCGAGGAAGT
>BGNK01007520.1:0-17242 GCA_003297005.1 Symbiodinium sp. clade A Y106
CCACTCAGTAGCTGCCTTCCGCCAGAAGCTACCGTCTGAGCAAAAAATTCCCGCAGCATAGCTTTCCGATTGCCTGCTGGGGAATACGTTTACACAGTGAACACAACGCTTTTGCATTTCCGAAGGCCTGAGGCGGAGAACAGCTTTAATATCTTTAATCTGGGGGGGTTTTGGTAAGGTCTGAGGCCACTATAAGTGGGGGTCGCTGTCGCCCTTCTAAACTCCTCTTGCCCCTACCCTTTCCCAGGTTCCGGACCCCAGACGCGTCGCTTTAATCAGGGGGGGTTGATTAATCGTAAGTTGCCATTAACTTGGTCCTTGTTGGAGATCCTTTATACTTTTAGCTGGTGGGTGTGGTTTTCTACATATAGACAGTAGCAGTACCACATACAAAAGGACCCTGCCCACACTTTAAACTTAGACCCTACATCCACAACAAAGCCTGACCATAGACGTTTCTAGGAGGGTGCCCGGTGTGTTGTTCAGGGTTTCGTAGAGTAGCTACAATTAAGAAGCGTTTCTGAGAATGCCCATGACACCGCAGTGGATCGATGACTTGCTAGAATACTGCAGAGAGGACTCAGCCATCGGAGACCGGTCTGCCACAATCGTAGAACCCTTCTAATCATTAAGGCCCAACCTATTTTATTTGTAGGTCCTCCGCAATCGCTATTGGCTTTCGGAAACATACATAGACCTGAAGAGTAATGTGATATAATAAAGCCACCAGTGATTCTCGTCCGCTGCGGCGGCAGCGGCGGGGTTGCGTGTAGGGCTTGAGAGTCGGGGTGGAAAGCGTCCGGTTCGGACGGTAGGGGTTTAGGAGATTAAGTTTAGGGCTGCGGGGCGGTAGGCGTCCGGTTCGGACGGTAGGGGTTTAGGAGATTAAGTTTAGGGTTTCGAGGTGGTAGGCGTCCGGTTCGGACGGTAGGGGTTTAGGAGATTAAGTTTAGGGTTGCGGGGCGGTAGGCGTCCGGTTCGGACGGTAGGGGTTTAGGAGATTAAGTTTAGGGTTTCGGGGTGGTAGGCGTCCGGTTCGGCCGGTTCGGACGTTGGGGCACAGTACCCTGGCTCGCGGGTGTTTTTGCGGATCGGAATTAAGTTGAACGTTTAGAGTAGGATTTTGCAGGGCAGTGTCGGGTCTTCATAGAAATTACAATTTCAATGGATTTATTTGCGCAGGGATTTGGAATAGTTTCCAAGTTCTTGCAGGTCTTTTCGGCTCTTCCTGCACTACTTCAACATGCGTTTGTATTGTAAGTTATGCCAAACCCGAAACCCTACCCGGAGAGCCCAGTATTCCGCAGTTAAGGAATGATCCGTAAAGCACCCGAACACTCAACCCTAAACCGTAAACCTACGTGACTGATGGAAGGTCACAGGCACGGATGTCGGTGTTTAGGTTTTCCGGTGCCCTAGAGCCAAAATCCATGAAAGGTACAGCCTTCGAGTACTAGTACTAGTACTAGTACTAGTACTAGTACTAGTACTACTACTACTACTACTACTACTCCTGCTACTACTACTACTACTACTACGACTACTCCTACTAGTACTCCTGCTCCTGCTCCTCCTGCTCCTGCTCCTTGCTCCTGCTCCTGCTCCTGCTGCTCCTGCTGCTCCTGCTGCTGCGCTGCTCCTGCTGCTCCTGCTTCTCCTGCTGCTCCTGCTGCTCCTGCTGCTCCTGCTGCTGCTCCTGCTGCTCCTGCTGCTCCTGCTGCTCCTACTCCTACTACTGCTCCTGCTCCTACTCCTACTCCTACTCCTACTCCTACTCCTACTCCTACTACTACTACTACTACTACTACTACTCCTGCTGCTGCTGCTGCTACGACTACCACTACTACTACTACTACTACGACGACGACTACCACAACAACAACAACAACTGCTACTACTACTCAACTCCTCCTCCTTCTGCTGCAGCTGCTGCACCACGACGACGAAAGTTCCGCGAAGGAACCACGAAAGGAATCGATTGTTTTGCAAAGAAAGTATATCCAGAATCGGAACATTGCTCAATGAATGTATGCATATCTTGATGTAGACGAGGATGCACGTGCATTGGTTGAAGTAGATCTCTATGTTTATGCATATGTATATGTATATGTACATGTATTTACTGTGTTTACATGTGTATATATCTATATATAGACACATACATATACATATACATATACATATACATATACATATACATATACATATACATATACATATACACATATATATATATATATATGCGCATGCGCAAGTGAATGTGAGCATGTATGACAGTACGAATGAACATATGTTTATACATATATATATAGATATACATATGTGTACATAGACGTATATGTATATGTATATGTATATGTATATGTATATGCATCCGTATATGTATATGTGTGCGTGTGTCTATACATATTCTCGTACATACATATATGTGTGTGTGTAGAGCATGCTTGCATGCAGCAGGGTTCTGTCCTAGACTAGACACGTGGCATCATGAAGCTGTCGTGTGCACCAAGGAGCTGCTTGAAGTGTGCGGCTCAGCATCCACTCTAAGTTCATGGAGTTGCAACTCGCAGCTTGAACAACCTGAAACATAATGGACACCGTAATTAAGGTGCATGAGCCCGACTCGAGCGACAACAAGGCTAGAACCAAGCTGTACACACAGCGGCAATTGAAGTACCAGAGCCTTTGAAGACCTCGATGCAGGGCTGGGTGGCATCCTGCCGCTGTTGGGGTCATCAGAAACAGGCGGTCAGCGAGGTAAGCGAGCTGGCGGCACTGAAGGCGACCAAGTTGAAGCTACGGTTCTCGAAAGGGTGGGTGAGATGCTGTGAGTGCGATGTTCCCTGCCTGCAAGGCAGAGTCCGAACAACTCGCACGTCTTTCAGGGTTGAAGGCGAAGGACCTGGAGGAGGATTTCGCAACAGGGCAGAATTTAACCGAGTATTTGCTGTAACGGGAGCCGGCCGACCGTAACAGAGCCGTGTAACAGAAACAGCCCTGACATCGTAACGGAAATCAGCTGATTGCTTCAACAGGCTGGTAAATCTGTCGGGTTGTCGAAGACCCCTCTCAGACATGCTCAGTGCCGCATCGAGGTCGAGCGCTTCCGTCGATTCTTGATCGTCCACAGTCTGTGCCCAAAGCGGGAAGGCCACATGCAAGAAATAACAGTCTTCGCGCGCTGCAAAGCTTGTTAGGGGGTCGGATGCTAAGGCTGTCTCACGTTGGACACTTCCATGGGCGTGGTCGAGGCAACGAGGTGCGCGGATGTCGGGAGAGTTTTGTACGGTCTTGGCCGTTTTAGATTGCGTGGAGTAGATAGTACATGATGTGCACAGCGCAAGGCCCTTTCGTGCCTTTTTGCTGGACGTAGCATCTTCGGCTCCATTTCATTCCAAATCTAGGGCCAAATGGCAAGGAACTGCAATCATCAATTGCTAGCTGCATCATGGGCTTCTGATCTGAGGACCCTGGCGAGCGTGCTCTGGGGCTAGAGAAGCGACTAATGGAGCGCTAGGTGCTCAGAGCGAGCGCCTGTAAGTCTTTTTGATAGGAAGACCTGCCGTTATCTGCCTCTCACCTGTGAAGAGTTTAAGTTACCCGCAGGTTTTGGCGACATGGCGCAGTTTGTCCAGGCGCTTGCAGAGTCGACAGTACTTACAGACGGCAGAATTGAATTGTGATATTGCAGCTCGGTTTGAAGGTATTTGAGGTAAGTTGCAAGATGTTTCGGGGTTTGCACGAACCAGCAGTTGGGCATCGCAAGTCGAGTGTTCGCCCAGCTTTCGTCAACAGGGAACATGGACAAGGTCCATGGAGCATCCAGCAGCATGTACGACTAGCAAAAAGACGAGCAGACTGCAGCCAAGACCCAGCACGAGAACACAATGTTCGCTTCCGACTAGGCATCCGTGCTCCAAAGCGGCGACGGGGCGAGAAACTTGAGTGCCTCGTGCAGCAGAGCCACGCTTGCAGCAAATCTGACGATTTGACTGGCAGACAGTGTTGCTTTGAGCTACAGCCTTCACGAGACGTACGTACTGCTCAGCAATCGATAACAACAGTTTTACATGGGCTAAGTACGAATCACCGTGATAGCTGATCCTTCCTCCCCATATGATCCTGCATTCTGTTTCTGTGAAAGCACGAGCGACGAATGCTTCACACCAGTGGCGCAATGGTACTGTACAGGAAGCAGTCAGAAGCAGTCCATACGATTTGGTTCTCTTGCAACTGCCAAGGCGCTCATGTCTTCGAAGAATTGGGCATGGCCGACACAGTGTACCTTGGCTTTTTATTTTACCAACAAGATCGACAGAGCGATACTGCCAACAGTTCATTTCGGCCAGAGCACGTGCAAAACACGTGCTAAGACGGGTGGAGTGAGCTTCAAACCGAAGGACTCGATTGGGGCTTCAATGCAAGACATACCATGAGACCCCAGCAAGTTGGCACTGGTCCCGTACTGTGCCATACTCCATCTGTATCTCGTGTTGTATAGCTGCCCTGTTGCATCTGAGCTTGACAGTTCCAACACCAAGCAGTGATTCGTCGAGTGTCGACCTGGAACGGCTACTGCCCGCCCGGTCTGTGGCTGCTGTGGCCCGTCCTCAGGATTCAGGCTGGATTCCTTCGATGGTTTCAGGATCATGAACGTGTCGCCGACGTCGTGTGGGACCTACAGTACAACGCTTCGGATGGCTGCGGAAGCTGCGGCCGTCACAAGTTTGCGGGCATCATTTGCAAAGACCGCTCGACAGATGTCTTCAACAGTCACTTCCGTTCTCGATAAAGCAGCTGCCCGTCCTGTGTCTTTCCATCCGCATACTTGTCTGAGGTTTTACCAGTGCCAGCCGAAGCCGGTGCAGGTGGAACCTGCTTCATTGCATCTGTTTCGTACGAAAGTATAGCGTGTGGAGGCTCTCTTCGGCCGCCCTCCGAGCCCATCCTTCCTGCCTCGCAGATTGACCTTCCGAAGGAGCCTCGTGTCGTCCTGCGTTCATGTACTGGGGCTGTACCGCTACGAGCGGAAGCTGCCAAGAAACTGCTTAGCGCTGTGCATTCTGTTGTCTAGGCAGCTACGAAGTGCTCCCATGTGTACAAGTAGTGCAAGTGCTTGAGGTATGTTTAGTGGAGCTGTCAGCAGAATGGCTTCAAGTTCATGCACGACAGTTTCTCCAGCAATCTTGTCAGCATGCGGTTTTCTTGCAGTATGATATTCAAGCGGTGTGTAAAGGGCAGACTGGAGCACGAACTAAACCAATGGGTCAGATAGCCAAGCAACACCATTTCAATTGGTTTCTGGTGACTTCGCAGCCCGCCGGTGCGAATATGTCCAGGTATGTATGCTCGGTCGATGCAGGGATGCTCGATAGATTGGATTTCTTTATTTCTTTACTCCTGATTCAGTATATTGTGTGAAGCAACAGGAGAGATTGTGGGAACGACCTTCAGATCTTCGAGAGATGCTGTTTGAAGACTGGCTCGCAGCTTGCAGCTGATTATGTTCACTGCTTCGGTGACTGCAGTTGGGTTGAACGTTACTTGCGGCAAAATTCCAGAGGTTTCGGCTTGGGCTGTCGGGGAGGATGGCTGGATTGCTCCGACACTTTGCAGGGGCTAGAACCAGCGATCCCCATGCCAGTGACGTCCGAAACGATTAGCCTGTGATGGGACGGAAGGTGTGGATTGACGCTTCTGGCGAATTGCTGTGCTACTTGCCAACTGTGCAGGAAAGCTTCTCATCTGCAAGAGATGAACTATGTGTAATGAAGTGAGTCTGTCTGTGGGAAGAACGACCTCCCTCCAACGTGTTTACTTCACGAGCACCACTTATCTGTTCGTGCTGCAAAGATCCAAGGCTATGACACTGTTGCACAGATCGCACAGACCTACACTTCTGTGGATTCTCGGATGTGCTCAGCCGTGTGATTGTTAATGTGGCAGGTGTACCTTCTGGAATGCTGCTTATTCAGTTGTGTAACATGTGTTTCTGCTTGGCAGAAGCTGTTTGTAGCTCCACCTCACGAAGGGCTCAAAAGTAAGCTTGTCTCTCGGATATCCACAACCCTGACGACTTCAAAACGCCGCTTGCAGCTGACTAGAGATACAAGGCTCAAGACTGGGACCCAGGAAGGAAAAGAGCAACTCTCGCGTGCTTAGCCCTGTCTCCAGGTCCTGAATGTGAAGCCCGGATTCTTCCAATCCTTGCTCACTGTGCATGGGCTCTAGTGGCTCCGAAACTGCTGACAGCTCCAGCTTGTGATTGGGTTTTGCATGCAGTTGCATGCATTTCCATCTGCTCGCGGTGCGTAATGGCTCACTCCATTGATGCGGCCCTCGTTGCTGTAAAGCAGACTGCCAAGGACAAAGCTACCAAGCAGAAGGTCTTGGATCCGTTGCTTTACGAGGACCTTGCCATCTCCGAAGCTCATAGGCTTGCCATGGCTTGCCAGTGTGCTTGGGCGCAATCAGGGTTTCCAGCCTGTGTCAGACTTATGGAAGGCCCTTCTTCAAGCAGTGGTTTGTGGAAGTCTGTGGAGTGATGATCTGATGGGGAACCTTTTCAAGGACGGGAGAGGTTGACGTTCTGGAGCACGGGGAAGACTTTTCATAAGAAATCGTCTGCGAGGGTCAAGAGAATTCCCCTTCGTGGATTTTCTGAACGAGAAATTTGGGTTTGGTCGAGTCTCTCGAAGAGACTTTCTGAATTAGTGGGTGGGAGGGGGAGGCCTCCGCAGAGCAAAATGTACCTAGCATGCTGTGCTAGGCCGATTTTTGGTTGGTGAGCTATCTTGTAGCCGAAGATCGGGTTTAGGGCCGAGGGATTTTTTCGGGTTTACGGCGAAGAAGAAAAGGGTTTAGGGCCAACCTCAAGCCGCCGACCCCGCAGGAGTTAGAGGAAAGGATGTCAGGTTCGCCGACATGTCAGCGCGTGCGCGGCGGATTTTCGATTCCGCCGTTGCCTGCGGGGCGAAGGTGCATGTCGCAAGCATGGACGATGGAGGTCTAGCAGGGCAGAATCAGTGTTGTCGTAGCTTTTTCAGCGGCACACCTGGAAACTCTTGGGTTTAGGGTTAGGGTTTGAATTTAGGGTTTAGGGAGTAGGGTGTCGTAGCGGCAGCAGAAGAAGTAGTAGTAGTAGTAGTAGCAGTAGCAGTAGTAGCAGCAGTAGTCGTAGTAGTAGTAGTAGTAGCAGGAGTAGTAGTAGTAGTAGTGATGGGAGCGGCAGGGGGGGACTGGGAGTAGTAACCCCCCCTCTGGCAGCCTGGTTTGCAGTAGTAGTGGTAGTAGCAGTAGCAGTAGCAGTAGCAGTAGCAGTAGCAGTAGCAGTAGTAGTAGCAGTAGTAGTAGTAGTAGGAGTACTAGTAGCAGTAGTAGTAGTAGTAGTAGTAGTAGCAGTAGTAGCAGTAGTAGTAGTAGTAGTAGAGGTAGTAGTAGTAGTACTACTAGTAGTAGTACTACTAGTAGTAGTACTACTAGTAGTAGTACTACTAGTAGTAGTAGTAGCAGCAGCAGTAGTAGTAGTAGTCGTAGTAGTAGTAGTAGTAGTCGTAGTAGTAGGAGAAGTAGAGTAGTAGTGGTAGTCGTAGTAGTAGTAGTAGTAGAAGTAGTAGTATTAGTAGCCATCGTCGTCGCAGTAGTAGTAGTAGCAGCGAAGGGCAGGGGGGAAGAGGAGGAAGAAGGCAGAGAGGTAGAGAGGTAGAGAGGTAGAGAGGTAGAGAGGTAGAGAGGTAGAGAGGTAGAGAGGTAGAGAGGTAGAGAGGTAGAGAAGTAGAGANCTATTTGGCAGCTGGATGTCTGCATTTCCGTGTACAGGTAGTGCTTATGCTCTCAACCACAGACCACGCTATAACACAGGTGGTACCTCGTCATCGGCAAGACATGAGCTTCTTTTCTTCTTTCTCATGAACTTGGAGGAAACTCTCTTCTTCTTTCTGTAGGCGGGCGGAGCTTTGTTCTCCCGTGCTGGGAGTGGAAGCCTTTCATTCCTTTTCAGATGGAATGAAGACTTACCAAGATGTACAGAACGTCGTTTCTAGAAAAGTTTTCTTTTGACAAAAGAAACCTGCTGGGGGCTCTTTTCTTGTTTCAGAGGATGAGGTAGAGGGCTGTTCATGTCTTGTTGAAAGCTGAGGGGAGGACCAAACTCTTCTTTCTTTTGAAGCTTACGGAGCTTCGTCCTCGTTTCTTGAGAGTTATCTCTCTTCTATCCCTTGAAGAGGAAAAGGGGATGACAAGGATTTTTCCACTCTCTTATTGTCGACTAAAAGGCATCCGTAGCTGTTTTCTTTCTCGTGAAGTGGGAAGGGGCTCTTTGCTTCTTTCAGATGCCGTGGCGAAGGACCTGACACGGGATCTCTTCCACAAGAAGAGACCTTCTTTCTTTCTAGGTCAGGGCAAAAAACGCTCAAGAAGAAAGTGTGGAGCTCCCTCCCTCCTTGCAAAACAGAAATCTGGTCCTCCCGTCAGCC
This sequence comes from Symbiodinium sp. clade A Y106, assembly GCA_003297005.1. Classification (NCBI taxonomy): domain Eukaryota; class Dinophyceae; order Suessiales; family Symbiodiniaceae; genus Symbiodinium; species Symbiodinium sp. clade A. The sequence continues at coordinate 8,478 of BGNK01007520.1, forward strand.
TTCAAAAAGAAGGTAAGTCCTTCGCCTCGTCCCTCAACAACACCCTCAAGTTATTCGTGGTAAACCAAAAGAGATTCTTTCTAGCAGAGTGCGCCTGAAGAAACCTCGCTCATAGCAAGAGAGTACAGAGCTCCCTCCAACTTCCAAAACGAAAAGTCCTCTACCTCATCTTCGACAAGCAGAGACTGAGAGCTTCTAGTGACACAGAAGAGAGCTTCATCTCAACACAGCAGACAGGCCCCTCCAACTTCACGAGAGAGAAGAGAGCTCCGCTTACCCCTCAGTTGGGCACAAGAGACTGCCTTTCTCCCTTGGCGAGGGAGAGAGATCCTGTTGGAAGAGAGCATATGAGCTCAAGAAGACACGGTGGAGCGCCCCCCAACCTTCAAGCAGAAAAGCCTGGTCCTCCCCCCAGCATATGGAAAGAAAAGATAGATCTTCTACCTCATACTCTAAGATAAGAAGAGTCCTTCCCCAGCTTTTTCGTGGTAGCAGGAGAGAGCTTCTTTCTAGCAGAGAGCTCCTTTGCCTCTTGGTTAGTCGCCTCTCAGTCATGACAAGACTGAAGAGACCTCACTCCTAGCAAGAGGCGACACAGCACCCCGCCCCAACCTTCAAAAACAACGTATGAGTTCTCTACTTCACCATAGAAAACAAGCAGAAAACTCCCTCCAATGTTACGAGAACGAAGAGGGCTCCTCTACCTCTTGGTAGACTGGCAGGTCCTCTACCCCAGCAACTCAGAAGAGATGCCCGTCTAACTTTTCGAGAAAGAAGAAAGCTCTGTTTACCTTTTTGTCGACAAGAAGAAAACTCCTTTCTTTCTTAGTCAGCGGCGAGAGCTCCTGACCATCTCCCCCTCCTCCTCCTCCTCCTCCTCCTCTTCGAAATTATGATCAAGACGAAAGGATGGAACTCTTCCGAACTTCAAGCCTTGCCACGGGAAATCTGGTCCTCCCCACGGCCTTCAAAAGGAAATGAGAAGCTCTTTACCTCATCTTCTGGAACAAAAAGGGAGCTCACTCCAAGTTATTCTTGGCAATAGAATAGAGTAGTTTCATTCTAGCAGAGAGCTCCTTTACCTCTTGGTAAGTCGCCTTTTAGCCTTAAGAAGATGGAAGCGACCTTGCTCCTAGCAAACGTAAAAGGGGACAGAGCTCCCCCAGCTTCCAAAAAGAAAAGTCCTCTACCTCATCCTCGACAAGAGGAAGCTTAGAGCTTCCTCCAATCTGATGATGCGGAAGAGAGCTTCATTTCAACAAAGCAGGCAGGCCCCTCCAATTTGACGATAAAGAAGAGAGCTCCGCCTACCCCTCAGTCGGCAAAAAAGAGACTTCCTGTCTTACTTTCCTGGCAAGGGAAAGAAGAGAGCTCCTGACTATCTCCTGTTCGTCTTCAGAAGACGGAGTAGAGCTTACGCTCAAGAAGAAAGGATGGAGTTCCTCAGACTTTAAACAACCGTCTGGTCCTCCTCCCCTCCTCAGCCTTCAAAACAGAGAAGATGAATACTCTACTTCATGCTCCTATTGCAGTGGCTTGGAGAGACTTTCAGCTCTCTTCCATCGCAGACAGTTCCTGGCTCATCCCTTCATATGCTCTGGAAAACTTTCAATCGCGAGGAGTGTCCCCATCAGCGGTTTAAAGCGCTGATGCTCTGAGAGCTTCAATCGCAGGAGTGCCCCCTTATCCCGTAATCATTTCTGGCGATGGTCTAGAAAACCTGCCCCTTATCCCTTAATCCTTTCTAGCGATGGTTCTCTAGAAAACCTTCAATCACAAGGAGTGTGTCTCATATCTTTTCTGTCCCTCAACCTGCTTTGCCTTGCCCCCGTGCTCTGGTTCGGGTTNCCTTTCTAGCGATGGTTCTCTAGAAAACCTTCAATCACAAGGAGTGTGTCTCATATCTTTTCTGTCCCTCAACCTGCTTTGCCTTGCCCCCGTGCTCTGGTTCGGGTTATCCAAAAAAAGCAAATCGCGAACCGTGGTCGGCAAGATTTCTAGTTTAAGCTTTCCTCCAAAGACACACAATCGCAAGCCCTGGTCCCTATCGTTTTTGGTTTACGTCCCTTCTGTATTGGAGAAGAACTGTACCCGACAATCTTAGGGACCAAGGTTTGCGACTTGTCTCGTTGATTTTTTCGGTGAAGGAAGACAGGCAAAGATACCAGAGAATAGCTTAAAAACATGGTGTGCCATGTTTTGCTGAAGCGAGAATGGGACGGGGCCACAGGATAGATTAACAGAATGGGGCTTCTTTTGTCGATGAAAGAAGAGGAAACGGAAAGGGGCCAGAGAATTGGTTAACAAAGTGGCGCGCCTGTTATTGTGAAAAAAGGGTGACCGGGCCACAGCATGGACTAACAAAATGGGTTTGTTTCAGTGATCAAAGATGAAAGGGAAAGGGGTCACCGAGCGGTNAAAAAAGGGTGACCGGGCCACAGCATGGACTAACAAAATGGGTTTGTTTCAGTGATCAAAGATGAAAGGGAAAGGGGTCACCGAGCGGTTCGACAGCACCAAAGTTTCTGAAGGGCTTCATTTCAATAAACTTGGTGCTATCGAACCGCTGCGTTTTCCAAAGAAGACAGCGGTCCGATAACATCAAATTTTCCGAAGGGTTTCCTTTCAATAAATTTAGTGCTATCGAACCGCTGCGTTTTCCGAACCTGAAAACAACGGTTCGATAGCGCCAGATTTTCCTAAGGGTTTCCTTCAGAAAACTTGGTGATGTCGAACCGATAAAGAGGCCAGGGAATAGGGTTTCAAAGTGGGGTGCATTTTTTGGTGAAACAAGAAGGGGGCGTAGGATACAACCACTTCGGCAGGAAGGGAACAGTGTAGACGTCAGATGACAGTAGGAATGAAGATGATTAAGACTCTAGATCGTATTTTAAAGCGATGCGCGCAAGACAAAAGCAAAAGCTGCGCGCGAAAGCCGGGAGGCCCTGCGCAGCAAATAATTTAAATAATTTAAATCCTGGCGGGGGGTCCCGGGGAGGGATCCGGGGCCCCGGGAATTAAACAATTTAAATAGTTTAAATATCGGGGAAGCCTCCGGATTTAAATTATTTAATTCCCGGGCCCCGGAATCCCCCCGGACCCCTCCCCAGGATTTAAAATATTTAAATTATTTAAATTATTGAATTCGGGCCCGGAATTATATAATTTAAATAATGTAAATCCTGGCGGGGGGGTCCCGGGGAGGGATCCGGGGCCCCGGAAACTAAATAATTTAAATATCGGGGATTTAAATTATTTAATTCCCGGGCCCCGGAATCCCTCCCCACGATTTAAAATATTTAAATTATTTAAATTATTTAATTCGGGCCGTGAATTAGATAATTTAAATATTGCTGATGCCTCCGGATTTAAATTATTTACTTCCCGGGGGCCAGGAACACTGGAACACCATATGGTGTCTATTTGGCAGCTAGTTTCTGGATTCCTGCCAACACACACACACACATCCAGCTGCCAAATAGACCCGGTTTAAGCCGCACTCCCCCCCCCCCCCCCCGCCCCCGGGGGGGGGGGTTTGGGGGGGGGGGGGGGGAAAAAGGGGGGGACCCCCCCAAGCCCCCCGCCCCCCGCCGCGGGGGGCGGGGGGGCGTCGCGAGGCGGCGTGAGGTCGCGTTTGGCCGGTGGTGNCCGTGTATGATTGTTGTGCCCGATGTGTTCGGGTTCTCCGCACACCCGCACCCACCCACCCCAGCCCCAAAATACCCCGGTTTCAGCCCCCCCCCCCCCCCCCCCCGGCAGCCTGGTGCGCGGGATTTGGGGTGTGGAGGAAGGAAAAAGGGTTGACACCTCCAGAGCCCTCCAGCACGCCGCCAGGGTCGGCGGATGTACCTAGCATGCTGTGCTAGGCCGATTTTGGTTGGTGAGCTATCTTGTAGCTGAAGATCGGGTTTAGGGGTTAGGGATTTTTTCGGGTTTACGGTGAAGAAGAAAAGGGTTTAGGGCCAACTAGGGTCCAGGGATAATGCGGCGCCGGGGACCGGCACTTACTGACCACAAAGCAGTGCAAAGGTTGAGAAGCGGTTAATGTAACTGGGGATCAAGAACTTTTGGGATTGAACCCTTTCTCAGCCCAGCCTGGCTGTCAATGAACAAAGAACATTGTCACGCCCGTGCGCGCCCTCTCCCCTTCAAGGCCCCCACGGGAGTGACAAAACGGCCCAGCTTTTGTGGTTTCAGGGCTCCGGCGGAGACTCCACAACAGAGGCCGTTTGGTAACGCCCACGCGGGCCGGCTGCCCCTCCCCGCGAAGCACACGCCCACACAGGGCACGCATGGGATTGATAAAGCGGTATGCATGTATTTAGCGAGCATCGCGATCGATAGAGAAGGATGACAGGCACGACTCCAAGCTCGTCAGACAAGGTCTTCCTGTGGGTGTTTCCAACCTTCAGTGGAGTTAGGCAGCAAGGTCCCAGGCCTTGTTTTTGGTTGGTTTCCCTCTTGTCGTTTATAATGTCTCGCTCTCGACACCCTGTGCTAAACCATGCGCTGATGCACAAGTCCTGTCGTGGTTAAGAGGTTCCTTGCTGCGGTTAAAAACACTATGCTACAGCACCGCCGTGGCTGGATTTTGCATCCACAAGCCTTGAAAATTAATCTGAGAGTCTGAATTTCTATAATGTGTTCCAGCTTCAGAGTCCAATTTCTTAATTGACAGAATTTCGTATCACAGTACTACACCGCACTTTGAACTGCATCGCGCAATACTGCAGGTGCAATACGAGCCTTCCGTGGCATGTTGACTCTTGCTGCTGATTCTGGAGCATTGGACAGCCGTCCCCGTTGCCGCCGCGTGCTATCTGTTGCCACTGCCTGCCCCAGCCGGTTCGGTCGAAAGTTTCAAGCACGTGCCCTGTACCCTTGCCAGCTTGGGGCACTTGTCAACTCATCTCTGGGGCTTGAGAAGCAGCGCCGCCTGCAGGACATCCAACCCAAGGGCACCAGTATCTCGATCGACATGAACGATGCTGAAAGTTGCTGCGATGCCCAGACAATGCTCCAACACGCTCTCAAATGACTTCTGCGGCGGTTCTGATGCTGTGCAGCGGAGAAAAGCTACCTGCAGCCTGTGTCGGCGGCTTTGCCCGTGTCTCCGGAGTTCAGCATAGACACGCTATGAGACACTATGCTCCGGAAGCGCAAGTACGGTCGCGGGAGCCGGCATGGCCTTAACTGTGCGTCATGCCTGCCTTTGGAAGTATTCCAATTGGGGCTGTGTTCTGTATCATGGTCTGCTATCAAGGCTGCATCTTGTCTTCAACTTTAACAGCCCCAGGAGAAGGCATTTCTCGTGGCGGGCTCCCGATCGTGCTCGGGGACGGAAGTGGAGTGGCAAGCCTTCCAGAAGGGGCACTGGATGCAGTGCACTTGAAGTATGTTTGTTTCCACTTGATTCCTTCCCGCTCGATTTAATTTTACCTGCTAGCTGCGTGGCTTCCACGATTTCACTCTCTCCATCTGTTGCGAGCGATTTTTTCCTAGCTACCCGGCCAGTCAGAACTGCGGTCGTTCCCGTGGCACTTCAGGCAAGAATGCAGAGACATGCCAACATGCAATCATTGCGTTCCTCAGAACTGCGAGCCCAGACCCAAGTTGAGTGAGTTGCGGAGATGTGATTGCGGGCGATGTAGTGCGCGAGCGGGGCGAGCCTTGAGCCTTGCTGCACAACCATTGAGGTTCGCCCAGTGGGGCAAATGGTACGATGCCGGAGGACAGCTGATCTGTGTACGTGGGGCTTTTAGCCCACTGTGCTTCTGAAGTCGAACCTGCAACCTGGTTGCGAGCACACTTGCAGGATGCACCGGCTTGTGCTTTCGTCATAGGCCAGCTGCCTAGGGCGGACCAGCCGCGACCAGCCTGTCAACAGGAAGTCAGGAGTAGTGCTCAAGCTCGTGTTGTCTTGTTCCTTTCAGTTTTGCTCTCAGGGCACTTGCCCAGCCGAACAACGAGTGTGGACGACCTTGCAGCGGGGTTCAGGACGTCGGCGAAGTCGTGAGTTGCTGAATCGCACTGCGCGACACTTGCAGGAAGACACCAAGCCGTGCTTCAAAAGAGAGTGCAGGGGCCGCAGAAACGGCTGACCTCTGCGACTGTGAATACGCTTTGTTTCTTCTGGGATCCAGCTTCAGGCTTTTGCTGGCGTCTGCTGGCGTTTTTGTTGCTGGAACAGCGGGAACTTCACGTCCATGGAAAAGCAGAATCGGTACATGCATCACTGGCTTTGGGGCACTGTCCACCGTCGCGAGGTGGACGGAAGCCCGAGGAGGATGCGATGTTCGGCTCCTGGTCTGAGCCGCGAGCTCAGAAAAGCTCCTCGACGTGTCCACTCGGTGACTGGAGTTGCAACAAGATTTGGAAACAACATGGAGCAACCTTGTCGAGGGCCGCTCGAACGTAGCCATACAGCATTATAATGAGACTGTTCTGATGAACACAGAGAAGCAAGACCACGCCTGCATCGAACTCGAAGGCAATAAGGTAGCAGTAGCAGTGGCAGTGGCACTTGCACTTGCACTTGCATTCGCACCCACTACCACTACCACTACCACTACCACTACCACTAGCACTAGCACTAGCACTACTACTACTACTAGTACTACTACTACTACTACTACTACTACTACTACTTCTTCTACTACGACAACTACTACTTGCTCCTGCTCCTCCTGCTCCCCTGCGCCTGCTCCCCTGCTCCCACGCCTGCGCCTGCTGCTGCTGCTGCTACTGCTGCTGCTGTTGCTCCTGCCGCTGCTGCTGCTGCTGCTACGTGCTACTACGTACGTACTACGTACTACGCACTACGTACTACCTACTACTACTACTACTACTACTGCTACTACTACTACTACGACTACTACTACTACTACTACTACCACTACTACCACTACTACCACTACTACCACTACTACTACTACTACTACTACTACTACTGCTACTACGACGACGACGACGCCTCCTGCCACTGCTGCTGCTGCTGCTGCTACGGCTGCTGCAATTTCTACCACTACTGCTGCGCTGCTACTACCACCGCCCTGCCACCACCACGACGACGACGACGACGAGAAGCAGCACTGGCCTCAGCAGCGGCAGCCACAGTCCTGATTGTAGTGGCATGGTGGTATGCACAGCCGGTGGTTTTGGCGCTTAGGACCGACTCGGATTCAAAAATCGTTGATGGTATGTCACTTGTATGCCGACCACATACATCCACATACCATCGGCCGGGAACAACACCCTCCGAATGGTGTGGTGGTCAGCATTTTTCCTCTGGCCTGAAGGTCAAGATAACATGAAGTAACACCCCAAGCAGGGGTGACTACTGGTGTGACGACGTTTCATGCATCCCTTCCTTGTTTCGAGTCTGCGTTCCAGAGCTTGTGCGAAAAGCATTCCGCTGAGAAGCACAACTCATTCGAAGCTTTTCGGTTGGCATCGGTCACAGCCATGCCTACCGGCGTGATTGGCAAGCTTTGGCCGACTGGTTGGGTTAAGCATGGGTTCATATCCTTAATATCAAAGTGAGAAGCCAGAAATGGTCGATATTACTTATTGGGCAACGCACTCTGCCTCGAGAGAATTGGACTTCCATTGGGGCGTAAAGCTCTGTGGTCCGTTGCAATATCCAAAGCCTTCCAGTCTGCAGGATCCTATTTGCTTGCAGCGTTGAGATACTGTCCTTGTTGAGTTGCTCATGGCAGTTGAAGTTCGGAGAACTGCTGAGGTGGGGCTTGTGCGATTCCGGCCAGAGGTTGCAGCCTGAGAGTAGTTTAGTGCAGGCCTCCGTGCTGCTGAGGAGCCTGCATGTCTGCTCTGAACTGCAGTCCTGCCTGTTTTCTACCCCGCCCAGCCCGCGGCATATCGCTACACGAGTTCTTGCGTCAGTGAACTTTCAGCTTAACAGTTTTGCATGTTTGCCTGGGGACAGCTGTAACAGAACAACGAGTCTTGAGTACATGTCGAGTTTGGTCGAATTGGAAGGGACCGTCACCGTGAAGTGGCGACGCAAGCGGCTCATGGAGGGTGCGACCACGGCCTTGCAAGTACCATGTCTGACGTTGTGCAAGAGTCAAAGCCATGGCATTGCATGTCAGTTTTTCTCACTCGCTGCAATCAAGTGTAGGGCATCTGGTGTTCCTCGCTGCAAGTAACACATCAGGCCTCCACGCGAATCTGCCTGTCTGAATATGCAGACCTCCAGTTGTTTGTTCATGGGCTACTGCGTGTATTTCGCATGCATGCAAGCGCAGCTGACACGTGTATGTGCGATTCTTAATGCGCTCTCATGTTATGCACTCCCTAAGATATGCGAATGTGCACATACATGTTTGTGGCTAGGTGCACGATCTATGTGGGTATGTTAGCGATAACTACAGATAACAAGAGATGCAAGTGTGGGCATGCATACGCATACAGACGTACATACAGACGTACATACATCGATACACATACACATACTGTACATGTATGCCGACCAGAGGACTGCGTGGGTACAAAGCTGTGTGCTCTTGAGTCTAAAGAAGACACCAGCCAACCACTCGACAGCCTCCCACCCACACGCCCACATACCAAACACTGCCTCAAGAGAGGCAGACACATGCAGACAGGCACACACGCACACACACACAGATATATATATATGAGGCAGGAACCTTTATGTATAATGTGACTCTCTCCTTTGTTGATAATAAGACAACAACATCCGGTATAAGCCATGTGATAGCAAAAGAAGCTATACTACACAATGC
>BGNK01007522.1:0-16581 GCA_003297005.1 Symbiodinium sp. clade A Y106
AAAACCCAGGCGGGCGTTTAAGCCTCATAAGATGTTCCGACATGACGAAAGTACTGTAAATACCGAGTAAAACGGATGTGTGTTAGAGGAGTATGTGGGGGGGGGTGGTTGGTAGGGGGGTGGGCGCCTACTACTACTACTACTACTACTACTACTACTACTACTACTACTACTACTACTACTACGACAAGGATTGCTATTGCGGCTTCTATTGCCACTGCTACCGCTTCTGCTACTGCCATTTTCACTGCCATTGCCACTGCCACCGTTGCCGCTGTGGCTACGCTGCTGCTCTTGTCACTGCTGCCACAGCATTAAGCCCTTGTGGTATGCATGTGCTCGAACGAGACCCCCGATATCCTGACATGAAGCCGCAAACCAGAAGCAAACCGGGCCTATGTGGGGAACGAGATAAGGGCCCGCATTAGCGGAATACTAAATAGACTTCGTCGCTCCAATATTGTGGATGGCTGGCGGATCGCCTCGAGGGGGCGACCGGCTACAGCGGCCGGCGCCGCTATTGGAAGGGACTGCACCCTCGAGTTTTTACAAACGCTGAAGCTGAGAACGGTCGGACCTGAACTGAAGGCTTCTTGGAGCTAGTGGACGGATGCCAGGGACCGTGGTTCTCGCATGTTCTCGCTAGAGGTGGAAAAAAGCTGGGGACCATGGGCCTTCGCGAAGGCTACGGGTGATCGCAACAAGGTCATCGCTGCCCTGGAGCTACTTGCGACGCTAGTGGGAGTATGCCTCTGGGTTCGCCATCCGCGGCTAAGTGCCTACACCGACAACCAGTCCAACGAGGTGATGACCACGAAGTTCCCGTCAATCCTCATGTAGCTAGCTGAGGAGCTGTCGGCCAAAATTTGTGAGCTCCAGCTACAGTAGCAGTGGATTCGCCCGGACTTGAGTCAGCTAGCGGACGACCTCACCAGCGAGAACTTTGCTAGCTTCGACCCGAACTTCAGGTTAGACCTGAAAGGGGGAAGCACTAAAGTGGCGGGGACTAAGCTAGGTCCCTGGTAGCCCTACGGCTGCGCATGGAAATCAGTTAGCTTTTCCGGGCGAACAGGGACTTTCGCCACAACGCTAAAAAGAGTGGCTAAAACGCCAGCTTTACTGCTACGACTCCTGGTGGTGTAGCTGGGATGTGGTGGGTAGGATGTGCCAGCTGGTGTGCGCACTCGTGCCGAGGGACGAGGCACGACCGCTTATGCTAGTGGGTGAAACATCGAAAGTGCTTCGAAAATGTTTTTGTTGGGAATATATCGAAAGTGTTTCTGCTAAACCCGATAGCTTGCTTCGCCATGTGGCTGAAAGGCCCCACTGCTTGTGGCGGGGCAAATTTGGATTGCCGACTCCGAACGAACTGATGCAAGACCGAAACAAAAGCGCTAGCTTTACTGCTGCGATTCGTGGTGGTGTAGCTGGGGGGTGGTGGGTAGGATGTGTTAGTTGAGGACTCGGAACTGCAATTTTTTTTGCAATAGAGTGCCCACACTGGAATGAAAGCCGTGGCCAAAGACACCGTTTTGAGGCGATACACGGGCATCCACAGCTGTGAATAGAAGGAAGAACATACAAAGCGAGGAGAAAGTACTGCTCCCCGTGTGTGCTCTGGGCTTCCCATTGTCAAGTTTTTCTGCGGTACATGTTGATTGCACGCTCGCCTCCGCAGGTGAGCCCGCACGTGGTTCACTCTGGAAGCGAGGACAAGCTGGTTGTGACGTATGCCAAGCCCTCGGTAATGCAATGCTCCAGGTTTCTGCTCCTGCGAACTTGGCACGACGCTCCCAAGGACCTCAAACAGAACAAGGCACTCGTCCAGCACACGTCGCCACTCAGCTGTGTTTTGCCGAAATTGCCGCCGCACTAAAATTTAAATTCTCTTCTTCAACAACATTCAACAAAGAACCATGGACTGACCGACTGCTCGACTTGGCCTGCGGCGACAGCAGCAATGTGATGCTCAGAGGATAGGAACAGCCAAGCCTCAACCAGGAGTGCCAAAGTCACCTTCGGTCCCACTGCAAGGGCAAAACCATGCAACCACACCAGGATAGTTCAATGCAACATGTCCTAGGCTTGGTGGAAACATCACCAACCTTTCGCAGCGCAAAGACCGCGACAACGAGGCCGGCACAGCGTTCCAACGAAAGGAGCAGTGCTACCAAACTTCGTGAGGTGGTAAGTTGTGCGCAAGATGGGAAGCTCCTTTTCTGGGACGTGGACTATCCTGATCCAACAGGCTGGTTCGCTGAGTCGCAGGGCCAATGGTCGGAGGAAGTTTGCAGGCCTGTGAAGAGGATTCTGCACAGCGTTGAAATGGACAGGCTGCATTGACAGCCCAACGGGGATGCCGCTCAGACTGCCACGCCTTCAGAATCAGACAGAGTACGTGTGTTTGCTGAGTGTTTGGCCAAGAGTAGGGCATAGCGGCTGTATATATTCGATTATCCCGACAATCCTCCATCTAAGTGCAGCTACCATTGCTTCGCGAGTTCGCATTCGCCGCAAAACCTAGACTCTAGACCTAGGGGTTTCGACGAGCAAAACAAGTGAATACGCAGATACGTCGTAAGTATAAATGAACCTGCAAACACATCAGGTACACCAGTTGACGGATTAGGCAGCACGAAAGCTATCGAAAAAATTGAGCATAGTGAGTATGCAGGTCAGGGTGTGTCTACATCCGTGTACATGTAATATCCCATTCTCAGAACATGTACTCACACACGCACGTGCACATGCATGCATGTTCAATCGTTTCGAAATGCTATACATATACATACACATACACATATATAGATGGTGCACACACACATATATATGTTACATACATGTGAATATATGAATATACATACATACATGCTTACATGCATTTTGCATGCAGGCAGGCATGCATGCATGCACTTACATTACATACATACATACATACATACATATATATACACATACACATACACATACACATACACACACATACATACATACCGACACACATACACACACATACATACATACCGACATACATACAGACATACATACATACATACCGCCAGACATACAAACATGATATGTACATACATGCACGCATCCATCCTTCCATCCATTCATGCATGCATACGCACGCACGTATGCGCAGACAGACAGCCAGGCAGGCAGGCAGGCAGACAGGCAGCCAGGCAGCCAGACAGCCAGACAGATAGATTCATAGACAATTAGTGATGTGGTGTTGCTGCCGTTCGCGGACAGACACTTGACCAGTCGAAACATCTGAAAAACCTGGAACCACGGGGACTCGAATGCACTGGAGAAAGAACAGATGCACGGACGGACAGACACGCACAAACACATACTCACATGCACTGGTACATACATACACACATACAGACATGCATGCGTGCATACTTACTGCATTCACAAGATGCTCATGCTGGCAACATGGCATTCGGCATTCGCCCAGACGTGGACTTATGTAAGGCGGTGTTGCGAAGTGTCCCCGAATGGTCGCTACATCGCGGCGGGTTGCGATGATTCTAGGACCGCTGAATGCAACGGCCGCGGAGAGGCATCACGGAATGCAACTAAGCTTGATCAGCCGGCAAGGATGTACATCTACGACCTGGTGTCGTGTCAATGCATACAAGAATGCGACGGACATTCAGGCCGAGTTCATAAATCTTTTGAAGTCTTTCATGTTGCAAGTGGCAGGTGGGCTGTCGCAGGTTCGCTGGAGCCCAGACCAGAAGCAGATCATCAGTGCAGGGAAGGTCGGGCCTCCTGTGACGCAGACTCCCACCGTCTGCTGTTGCTCCGCACGGGTTTCCAAGAAAGACAAGTCCCGGCTTCGCGAAACTCTTCTACGTTGAAATCCGGAAGTCGAAACCCCTCCCAGCTGGCGGCAGTTCCACCATACCCACTTTGCTGTGTTGCTTGCAAGAGTCACCTGCAAATGTAAACAAGAGGAATGGCTGATGTGCTAAACACGCCGAACAAAGCTCTCAAGCAAAATTCTGTGACACAGTTCCACATTACCATGCGAATGGATGAACCAACCTACCACAGAGGATGGGGCACTCTGCCGGAAACAGCATTCGAATCTGTCAGGCGTGACATCTGAAACAAGCCATCGGTATTCAATCGAGTGCGTGGCAGAAGATAGTGCACACAGCAGAACACAGCAGAACACCGACCTTCGAGCGACACAGGGAGGGTGAAGCAAGATGCAGGATGGTTGCATCATTGTGTGGAATTTCTTCGAGTTATGAGCTTTGCTTGCATGATCCAGTGTGGGAATTAATGCGGCTTCTGCAATGAAATGCGTCTCGCGAAGCCAAGCGAGCTTGCAAGCCGTGTCGTTAATGTGGAGCCGGCCAGCCAACGTGTTGCTGCAGTCATTGCAAGGCTCGTTTCACCGTCTCACCCAGTCTTCGCCCACCGCCGAGAAGTGGCAAAAGAGATGCAAAAGGGGCGAGAGAAAAGGAAACAGAGAAACAGCTCTTGGAGAAGCTGGCGAGGCAGGGTGGCACAGCATTTCGCAGCACACTCTCATGCAGTGATTACGAGTTACGAGCAGAAAAGAAATCTCTATGGCTCTTGCCTACCTTCTGCTTGCTCTTCAAGAACTCAAGAACGGACAATTACTGTAATTTCTGCTGTAATGGTTAGTGACATCAGATTGGTCGATGAGCCGTTTCCAACCATGCTGCATTTGCAAAGGTAGCTCCATGTACACGGCAGGATACAAACGTCCAGAACCGACCTCAGCAAAAAGAGACCGGCAGCTGCAACTTGGACGAGTCGCAGGACAGGGAGAGACACAGTTGTTTGATTGCTCTCCGATGCTACAACAGTTAATAAACAACAAGTCCAGCTTTCGGACGTCGGCAGCGACGAAACACTTGTGGAGGCCTACCGTAGAACATCGACCAAGTTTTCAACGAGAAAACATCCCGCCCTCGCGCCTGCACCGGCTCAACGCAATGGGAGCTCGGATCTCCGGCTCTCTCGGCCCGGATCTCTGGACCATCCGTGCAGAAAGGTGTGTAGTATACTTTCCTCCCCTTTGGTTGGGGGTAGTTACTCTATGCCCAGCCTATTTCGGGACTCTCCCCCGCTGATTTTGTGAGAGTGGAGGCAGGGGTCATAGAAATGAGCCCCGCGCACACTGAACAGCCACTATGAAGCCTGGTATCCATGTATATACACGTACAGCAATGATGTGATGATTGTTGGATGCTACTTGTCTATGATCCGTGCCTATTCCGATCCGAATTGCACTGCACAGATTGTAAGCGAAGCTGCATGCCGCAGTTGTTTAAAGCTTGGTCTGTTGTCGGGGGACCATGTTTCTCGGGCTGCCTGGGGGAGGGCTGCTCGCATAAGCATAAGTCCGTAAACATGAGGACCCCTTGGAAGTCGTACATTCCGGAAGCATGTGATATCATGGACTGTACTTGCAGATCACTTCCACAGTATTCCTCATGCATACACAACAGTCGGCATGTATATTTTAGATTCTAGAATGTATAAACTACAAGCACGGGCCTCCGGTGCCTGATACAAGGCCTCTATGATGCCAGGCAAACATTCAGGTCGGAAAAAAGTTTGAAAAAAGGATGCCCAAATAGGCCACTCTCGGAGTGTTGGTGTTGCTGCTGTGAGAGGCAGTAATTTGGTGAAAGTGGAGTCACCACCCCATTCCCGGGTTCATACTGTGAAAGTTTGCGAACTCACCTCGTGAAGCATTGCTGTCCGCGGCCATTGGCTCGCCTTTTCTCCAGTACGGCCGTTGAGCCTTGACTTTCGCTTTTGCGCAAAATGGGCCCGTGCGCTTCCAGAGATCTTTGAGCACGTTCTTTTGTGAGTTGGCAGCGGAGCCTGCCGCGATGCCTGGCTCTGTCGACTCCGGGCAGGGGACCACTCTAGAGGACTTCCTGGATGTGAGGAACTCCCGTGGAACCAGTGCCACAGGTTCGCCGGATCTCTGACCACCTCCTGGGTTACCTGAAGCTGGCGCGAGTGCGGACCTGTTTGGCGAACCCAGCTTTGCTGATGCGAGCCCGACTGGTTTCGTGTACCCCGGCATGACAGACGCTGACGACCAGGACTTTGGAAGGAATGAGCCCGAACTTGTGCCGCCCGAGTGGCGGTGTCTCCGGTGCGACAGCAGCCGCTATGATCAGCGCGGAGCTTCGCTATGGGTGTGCGCCCTGTGCGGCTTCGACCAGTTCTACGACAGCCGGGCGCCGACGAGGCAGGAAGGAGACCGCGGAGTGTGGATTTATGTGCCCCACGGACGTGGCGGCGCCCCTTCTACCTCCTCGGAGTCTTCGACCACGACCTCGGCCAGCAATGCAGTGAGGTTCTCCGGTCCGACTTCTCCCACGAGGCGAGCACCACCTGGCAGCCCGCCTGGAGACGGTTGGGCAGGCGAGCGCGCTGAGTCCATGTAGTACTACAGGGAACACTACGAAGCGTGCAGGGTGTTTGGAAAATTCAATTTTGGGTCCAATCCGGAGAGACCCCCCCCCCTTTGGGAGGTTGGCTGTGGGTTCTGTGTGGGTTTCGGGCTTCAGGGTTTAGGCTCTCGGGTGAAGGGTGTAGCACTACATTTAGTGCCACAGGGAACACTACGAAACGTAAACGGTGTCGCAGTGTTCCCTGCAGTACTACATGTAGTGCGACATGAAGAGCTACAGGAACTGCTACACCCTTCACGTTTCGTCGTGTTCCCTGTCGTAGTGTTCCCTGTAGCACTACACCCACTTGGGACGGGAGCGTGGATCCCGACACGCTGCGGCCGCTTCGGCCGAGACTGTCAAGAAGGCAGCCTCCGGGAGTTACAATCTTAATATCCTTACTAACTGGTACAAAAATCTTTAATTGGCTTTTTACATATCTTGGAAATCCACCATTATTACACCNTCGGCCGAGACTGTCAAGAAGGCAGCCTCCGGGAGTTACAATCTTAATATCCTTACTAACTGGTACAAAAATCTTTAATTGGCTTTTTACATATCTTGGAAATCCACCATTATTACACCTTAGAATTAGTTCTGTCTTCTTCTCACATCTCTTTTTATTAATGTTTATTATAGGTGGTTCTATAGGAATAATTCTTGGAAATGCTGCAGTAGATCTAGGATTACATGATACATATTATGTTGTAGCACATTTTCATTTTGTTCTTTCTTTAGGAGCTATAATTTCTATCTTCTCTGGAATAATTTTTAATGGAGAAAAGATTGTTGGTACTAAGAATTTATTATTTTCATCCTCTAGTACACTTTCTCTTTTTCNTTTTGTTCTTTCTTTAGGAGCTATAATTTCTATCTTCTCTGGAATAATTTTTAATGGAGAAAAGATTGTTGGTACTAAGAATTTATTATTTTCATCCTCTAGTACACTTTCTCTTTTTCATCTACATTTAATATTTATTGGTATTCTTCTTACTTTTTCCCCAATGCATTTCTTAGGATTTAATGTTATGCTAAGAAGAATCCCATCCTTTCTAGATTCTTTTAATTCCCGGAATTCCCTGTCATCTATTGGATTAGGAATAACTTTCCTATCTTTTGGGTTCTTTGTTCATCCGTCTCACATCCAATCCTATCTTTTGGGTTCTTCTCTCGCTTATCCTTCTTTATAGCTGGTTAATAATTCTCTATCTTATGGTCGTATCTTGACATTACATTATTATCTTCTGGTTCCGGGTTGGTAGTGTTGGCTGGTGGAAGGAAGTAAAGAGGATCAGGAATAACTTTCCTATCTTTTGGGTTCTTTGTTCTTTATTTTCCTTTTCTTTTATTCAATTACAATGTAAGCGTGAATTGAATAAAGGAAAAAGGAAAAACAAAGCAAAAAGAAGAAAAACAGAAGATAGAAAATGTAGTGTGTGTTCTTTCTTTCTCTCCATTTACAAGCGAAGTGTAAAGAAGCGCGTGAAATGAAGAGAAACAAAAGAACACAAATTAAACGGCTCATTCTTTCACTCCTCTCTTCACTTCATTCGTTCATTCATTCTTCATTCCATTCACGCGTTCCTTCACTCACTTGTAATGTAATGGAATGAATGAACGATGAGTGAGGAACGAATGAAGGATGAACGAGTGATGAACGAAGAGAGAGTGAATGGAATGGAATGAAGAGGAACGTGAGTGAAGGAAAAGGAACGACCAACGGTTTCTTATTAATTTTAAAATCTCCTATAAGCTAATATTAGAAAATCCAATAGAAATATTTAATAATAAAATCATAAGGTGAAAGAACCCAAAAGATAGGAAAGTTATTCCTGATCCAATAGATACCGCTGTGACTGAAGGGTGAAGTGAATGAAATGAAGAGAGCGTGCATTCCACTCACTTCTCTTCGTTCATTTCACTTCATTCCTTCACCCACCTAACCGCTCACCCTCGTCCTTTGGCTTCCTTCATCACGGTTATCTTCTGGTTGTTGTTGACAGTTGATTGATGATTTCCTGGAGATGGAGGTAGGTTGAATGAGTGGTGTGTTTTAATTCAATTAAAAACAAAGGTAAACAAAGTGCACGCTTTATTTTTAATTGAACAAAACACACAACTCATGAACGACTCACGAACGAGGGTGATGAATGAGAAGTGAATGGTGTGAAAAGTGAACGAAAAGAAAGCACGCACTTCATTTGTCTTTCTTTTCCTTTCACTTTATCACCATTCATTTCTCACACTACATTAACACTCGTCTCTAAGGTTGGTGAATGAGAGAAGCGAAATTGCAGAGCAGCGGCCATTGCGGTGAGTGCGCCACCCCCGATTGGCATTCGACTTCCCGAACCTCGCCCTGAGCATGCTCGGCACCCTCCTGTTCGTGAACCTTCTGGGCCGCCTGGAGGACACGATTCGGGAGAAGGCGGATGGCACGAGCAGATGCTTCACAACCTGGGCGACTTGCGCCTTCGACAAAAGGAGCCGGCAACGAGCGAGCGGAACAGCCGCAAGGGCCCCGAGAAGGGGATAAAGTTCCGTGGCGGTGCCCCGCCCACGCCGCCGTCCGGGCACTACAATCGTGACGACCTTCGTGCCTATGACCGCTGGGAACGAAAGGTGCGCGTGTGGCAGCTGCATGTGGCTAGCTACTTGCCGGCCAATGAGGCGGCGATGTCCCTGTTCGTGAGCCTTAAGGGCGAGGCGGAGGACGAGCTCGAGACGGCCGACCTGGCGAAGATCAACCACAAGAACGGCGTGGACACCCTCCGGAGTGCGCTCAAGACCCGGGCCATCTATCAGAAGCGGAAGTACATCCACGACTTCGAGCGCATCTCCCGCTTCGCTTCCGAGAGTGTCCGGAGCTTCTGCAATCGATACCACCGGGTGGAACGAGCGCTCCAGTCATGCGGTGTGGACATAGCACCGATGTAAGACTCTGAGGCTCGGGGGCCCGTCTTCTCGAGCGCCTTCGCTTGAGTTCAGAGCAACAGCGCCTGATCTTGATAGGCGCCGGGCAGTCCCCGAACGTCTACCTGACCGAGCAGGCGCCCGAGCACGAGGACGAGACGCCCGAGGGCCTCGAGGAAATCCCCGAGGTTGTGTTAGGACGTAGGTTGCGAGGTGCCAGGCAGGCTAGGTCGGCTGTGCAGTTGCTGTCGTTTTGCGCTAGGACGTAGGTTGCGCGCGAGGTCCCAGGCAGGCTAGGTCGACCGCGCATGCTTTCATGTGTCTGGCTAGTGTCTTGCATGTTGCCAGGGCTAGTGCATCAGATGAAACCGCCGCGGCCGATGCGGGCTAGAAGTGTGGGGGTAACGGCCCACAGCGAGGACTTAGCAGAGAGCTCACGAGAGGTGGGCGAGCAATTGGGCGTTACAGGCGCCGGCTAGAGCAATGGGGGATAGGAGCGGCAGTTGGGCCGACGATACGGAGCTGGCTAGTCTTCTTGCGCAGAGGATAGAGACGGTGCTAGGCCTGAGACAGTGGATATTGGAAGATGCGGATAGCCTGGCNATGGGGGATAGGAGCGGCAGTTGGGCCGACGATACGGAGCTGGCTAGTCTTCTTGCGCAGAGGATAGAGACGGTGCTAGGCCTGAGACAGTGGATATTGGAAGATGCGGATAGCCTGGCTTCAAGAGCGGCTAAACGTCGACGAGCTACATGAGCTTGTCCAGCTGGCTAGGAAGGCTAGGGACGAGAAACTCGCAGTGTACCACGGAGGGCGGCTCTCGGCTGTACCTCGTGACGNGCTTCAAGAGCGGCTAAACGTCGACGAGCTACATGAGCTTGTCCAGCTGGCTAGGAAGGCTAGGGACGAGAAACTCGCAGTGTACCACGGAGGGCGGCTCTCGGCTGTACCTCGTGACGAGGAACGAGTTACGACTGTGTGTGCTAGCTTACCTATTCTACTTCGAAGCTATCGAAGGTAGCTTCGCTAGAAACGGAGTTTCGTTGGCCATCGTCGCTCGCAGGAGAGATGCTTCCGACATGCTGAGCAGAGATAGCTGTGACTTGGAATGTCTACAAACATGAATGTGACCGTTGCCATTCTGGATAAAGTCCCCCTCTTCAGGGGGGGTAAATTTGAAGTGGGGTGGGGAAAGGATCCGTGGCTAATTAGCCACGCGAGAATGGCAGCTTCGCCTCCACGCACCCCGCTACTTCGAGAACGGCGAGCCCAAGATCACCTACAACACTCGCCTCGGATAGTCAGGCGGGAGATCCCCCGAAAAGTTCGTCCGTCCTGCCTACGGTTCTACTGGACTGTCAAGTTTGCGGCCTTGAGGGATACCGCTCTGGAACGTGCGGTGCTGGGTAGGTGCCACGAGCATCTGGTATCGCGGGGCTTCGGGGTCCTAGAGCTAGCACCCTTGACCTGGACGATTGCGAGGAGATGGGTGGCGTCTCTGGCTAAGGGAGGCTAAAGAGGGCACCCGCCGGGTCTACCGGCAGACTTGGCGGACTATATCATGGCTAGAGGCGACGAGCCTTGCGGCAGGACCGTACGCGAGGCCATCATGAAAACGGTGTGCTGGATAGACAGAGTGGCTGAGTGGGCGGTGGACTCCCGGGCTACCTCAGGGATCCCGGATAGCTTGGGCCATCAAGGACACGCTCGTCGAGCGGCTATCCTGGAAGGCGCCTTGGACTCGACGCGCGCCTAGATACCCGGCGGCAATTCTGGCTAGTCCTGGATTTGGAAGTCGCGATGGGCTGGCGCGTCTGAAGCTAAGGCCAAAGGTCCACCCGCACCGGCCGAGGCAGCTACTAAGAAGTCTGGGTGTACAAGCTATATTATCGTAGAGCTCCCAGGTAAGAAGTTCCGGCTACATAAAGGCGGCCAGGGGGGCTGCTGGATGGGACGTCGCAGGACATTTAAGAACTCGCAAAAATTTTCGGCGAGACCGGATAGCGACCAATATACCCACGTTTGCCGGCTATGTTGGCCGAAGGGCTAGGGTGAGGGATCCCAGGCTAGCGCTAGCGACACCTCGCAGGCCACGAGGGACGAAGCCCCCAACCGGAGGTTAGCGGGAACTAGGGGAGAATCCAGCGGCAGAGCAGCTGGGGGTGCCGGAGATAGCACAACCGATTTCGTGCAAGCCGGGGCGGCTAACCCACTGGAGTGGGGGCTACCTTTCCTCCCATGAAGGATAGCAAGCCGAGACAGGTGATTGAGTGGCTGGTGATGTGTTATCTCCGGATAAAAATATATTTTCCCTTTCTCGGATAGATAGATTTTCCTCCCTGCTTTCCTCTCTCGGGCTCGGGGGTCGGGGAGGTCTCCGGGGAGAGGGGGGGAGAAAGGAGGGAGAGAGTGAGAGGAGAGAACCACGTTGTTGCACTTGCTGTCGTTTTGTGCTAGGACGTAGGTTGCGCTAAGACGTAGGTTGCCAGGCCCCAGCTACTACACTGGTCCGTTACCGAAGCTGGCAACCACCTCAACGGCGGCTACAGGACGCATGGTGGCTTCTAAGGCTACCGACCAGTGCCCGCAAAAATGGCCGAGTGGCTAGCCCAATTGGCCTTGGCTACCTGCGCTACTACTGCTACGACTGCCGTTCCGGATAGGGAGCCACCGACGCAGCTAGCCGTCGACATTGACGGCGAGCAGAACGAGGACGTGGGCTACATCCGGCATGGATATGCGGATGGAGCTTCCTGGGACTGGCACGAGCTCAGATTCGCGACATCGTTGTCAGGCAAGTGGGCTCGGAGTCCGAGCTCGAGAAGGAGGCGTTCCGCATGGCTATGGGTGGCGAAAACAGCTGTAAGTTGGCACGGGATAGTCAGCTACATGAGGAACTTCTGCAACGATAACAAGGGTGGATACAGGACCTCAGTGAGAAGGACTTCTTGGCCATTCCACCAGGCCAACCTCTTCGACTCAGGCTCCTACGTGCTATCCTCGAGGCTGCTGGAGATCCGGATTGGGACTTTCTTCGGCGAGCGGAGGATGGCCTTCCCTTGAGGATACTCGAAGGGCTACCCAGAACTCCTCATGTTTTTGAGGAGCAGACTTCCTCGAGACTAGACAACGCCCCGTGGGAACCCGCGCTAGCCTGGGTGCCAAACTATGTCTCGGTGACTTCGCGAGGGCTAAGTTTGAAGAAGATGTGGCGGAGGGCCTCATGGATAGGGTGACCCTCGGCGAGTTCAAGGCTAAGTTCGGAGAGCACCGGGCTATTGCTTCTCTCGCAGTGATAGTGGAAGATGAGGAGAAGGATAAGAAGAGAATCATTCATGACGCCACCCATGGCGTGCGAGTCAACCATCGGATAAAATGTCGGGATAAGATCCGTGCTCCTGGGGCTAGGGAGAAGAAGCAGATCCTCCGCGAGCTACTCCGTTGTGGCGAGGTCGCCTTTTCGGTCGTTGGGGATATCTCCAAGGCCCGCAGGAGATACAAGCACCAGGATAGTGAACACGGCTTCATGGGCTGCCAGATCGACACGGAGAAAACAATCCCGGGCGACCCGGATAGCCAGATCGTCTACGTGAATAAGGTGGGCACCTTCGGGCTATTGCCGGCGACCTATTGGTGGACTCGGATAGCCGCCTGTGGGGTACGGGCGACCCATCACCTGTTGGGCCCCGGCTACCCCGTCGACCTCCTTCTGTAGGGGAGGAAAGGGATACCTCTGAGTTACCTCCTCCTCTCGGTCCTGGGATATCCTTTAAGTGGGCGAAGACTCGAGGTGGCTAGGGGATGGAGACGGAGTGCTCCTCCTACAGGCCAGGCATGTCCAAAAAGCGGGCGTGCTGGCTCTCCGACTGGCTAAACGACAAGGCGCCCTCGCGGAAGGTCACCGCCAAGGAGATGCAGCAGGGCCTAGAAAGACTAGGCTTCGCGGCTATCGCCCTGGACTGGCAGAGGCCCTTTTTGGGACCTCTGCATGCGTGGAAGACCGGATGGCTCATCATCCCGACGATGCTACGCGTCCTCATGAGATGGCTATGAGTCCGATAGGGCCTGGATAGGGCTCCTCTTCCTGTGAAGGCTCCCCCACGCCCTCCCTTGGCCCCCCCCCCCCCCCCCNCCGCGCCCCCCGGATGAGGCTGTGGGGCCCCGCGGGCCGGGAGAGGGCCCCCCTTCCCGGGAAGGCCCCCCCCACCCCCCCCCTGGCCCCCCCCCCCCCGACCCGGGAGCCCCACTAGGGATTGCTAGTCCTCATCCAGCTCCCAAGCCACCCAAGTTCCACCTCTCTCCAAGCAAAAGTTTGCTAAATCGGGTGACACTGGATCGGATCAGACAAAGGCGAAGGAGCACAGCTCACCGAGCCAGGGCTCCGAGGCCAGCTCCCACACAAAGAGAGATGTTTCGCCACCACCGGCTCCAACACCGCCATCTTCCCCCCACGGACGGAGCTCCTCTGGTGGGCTATGTCTCACAGCCGCCTCCCATCACGAACAAAATCTACAGCAAACAGGAGCTTGTGCAGATGCTGGACTCACCTCCCCTCCAAGAGTGGATTAGGGCATTGGCGAGCTTTAATGTGCTCGACTCGCCGGTCATCCTGGGCGGGCTCTCCGACCAGGAGCAACAGCCAGCAGCGCGTGGAGGCCCTGAAACAAGTCCCGCCGTTGTTTGAGGCAATCAAGCATGTGAAGACAGAGCACGGCCTCACATTGGACATTGCCACCTCAGTGCATAGAGTCCCCGCCAAGGAAGGCAAGGTCACCATAGCCACGGGTCATGGAGACAGCTACAAGGACCTTGAGACGCCGACGACAAGCATTTTCCAACCTACTCCAAGTTCAACCTTGTTGCTACTACAATTCTCACAGTGTACAACGAGGCGGCCAAAAATGCTGGATTGGGCTCCAGAATGTGCAAATTCGTTCCCGAGAAACTCCTGCTCGTGCTTCGGGCAAAAAGTTGTTTGGTCTGTGTGTTTGCATGTACGGCAAGGGAAGCATCTGTGTGTCACATCAGCCTGCAGACGTGCGGGCTTGAAGTTGTTGATAATTTCTGGGCACGAAGATGCCACCACATACACTATGTCTCGCACAATGAGGCACAAGAAGTTGCTAGCGCCGACACAAAGCAGGTGGCAGAAACCCAGGACATCGTGGCAAACGAACGACACTTCGCAGCAGTCAAGCAGCAGCACCTGTACCGCCGCTTGTCGCTCGGGTGTGGACCATGGCAATAGTAGCCGCTTCAGATTTGAAAGGTTGGCTTCAAACATGTGGCATAGCTGTCTTACTGTGATGCTTGAGTTCTATCTCCAGAATCATGGCTCCCATGACTCATGACTGCTCAAAATACAACTGCCAGTCGGATGCCGTGCACTGATGATTTAGCAATTTAGCAGTGTTCCTTCTTGTGTCAGAGCGCCTCCACTGATCCGTCCTGTTAGCTGCTAGAGCTTATAGGCTTCACGAAATGCAGGGATCTGACGGTGCCTTCCAGCGTCATGGGCTGCAGCAATGTCAGCGCCTTGTCCTGTTTCAGGAGGGTTTCAAGCTCAGGGCTTGCGTTTTCGGACTTTAGGCTTGCCGGAATCTGAGACAAAAACGCATGACTTTCAGTCTCTGCCAGCGGGGTGCGATGGAACCCAAACTCATGCTAAGCCAGTGAAAAAAAGACTCTGCAGCCAATGCCACTCTGACTCAAAATTTGGGGGTTAGCGTTGATTTCGGCTAGGAGAGAGTCAAGCAAAGCAATTTCCGAAAATGTGTGCAAAAGCACATCCCCAAAAACCGATCTTGGCACTCCCTTAACCCTTACAAACCCGAAACCGCAAATCCTATAAGCCCAAAAAGTCGTTAAATTCTATAAGCCCTCAACACTGAGCCCCGAATCCGATAAACCGTACACCTCGGGCAACCCCAACGCGGTCCTTGAGCTTTGTAAGGAGCAAGGCGGCATCGCTGGCACTGGGTAAGGGTACGATAGCCACCTGGGTTTTTTTGAGGCGGTTCCAGGATTCTTTGCGTGAATATTACGGCGGGGCCTCGGTCTTTAGCACAGGCTTCAGGGGTCTGTGTGTGTATATATATATGAAATATATTTAATATGTATATATGCACACACACACACACGGACACGCACACGTAAAGAGCGATGGAAGGAGGGAGCGAGAGAACAGTTACAGCGGGACCAGAAGGGGATATCTTATGACTATCATCCAGATGGTCACGGTGATGATGGTGTTTGTAATCATTACAAGTCCCACCCCTCCTGGATCTGTCTGTTCGTGAACCGCCACCAGACTAATGGACTTGCGAGATCAGAGGTAAGGATTTAGAGATTTAGCGTTTTAGTAGGGTTTCAGGGTTTGGGGTTTTAGTAGGGTTCTAGAGCGGATCCTGAGCTCTTGAGCAACGAGAAATTGTAGGTCCAGCACCTCGAGGGCTGGGTTCACATTGTTCTCGGATGCAGGCTGTCGGCCACTCTTCCATCTCGACATCAGTGAAAGAAAGGTGCGCAGCTTACTTCTATATTCATGTCAGCAAAGTNCCAGCACCTCGAGGGCTGGGTTCACATTGTTCTCGGATGCAGGCTGTCGGCCACTCTTCCATCTCGACATCAGTGAAAGAAAGGTGCGCAGCTTACTTCTATATTCATGTCAGCAAAGTCAGCGGTTGCTTCCGGTCAGCTTGATGGGCGGATCTGCAGGTCTCTCTTGCGGTTGAATGTCCAAGTCACTCGACCGCTTGTACACAGCACTGGCTGCGAAGCAAAACACCCGACCACGACCACAAACATCACCAGACAGGGTGAGGCTTGCGTTCAAAACCTACCATTTGCTGAAGTTACACCCGTTGCCAATAAGGAAGCAGCCTCTATTTTCATCTTCAAGCCATTCTAGTGAATTACGCGAAGCCAGAGAGAAAGTTCTGCACAAAAAGAAGTGGCCAGACCCGGGTTGAGACCAAATCTCCGCTGACATTTGAAGAGGCCTTCACCCGACGCCCGAAGATCCCCGTTGAATCGCCACCAGCTGCAACGGGCCATGGGTTTAGGGTTTAGGGTTTATAGAAATTGTAAAGGGTTTGGGTGCCAATAAGTTTTGACCGAAAGTTTTGACCGAAACGTTTTGACCAGGTTTTCCTTTTGAAACCACATTTTGGAAAATTGGGTGGGGGCTGGGGGCTGGGGGCTG
>BGNK01007524.1:0-16076 GCA_003297005.1 Symbiodinium sp. clade A Y106
GCTTTTCTCAATTCGCTTAGCATCATCTGTGCGGCTTATGCATAAGACATGGATGATGCAGAACCCAGTCAATCTCAGCCCGATGACCCTTTCAGGACTCTTCCTGCTGCTTACCAGCACATCCCCCCTATATAATCCCTAAACCCTAATCCCCTAATCCCTAATTCCCCTGGTTCCCCTAATCCCTAAACCCCTCCCAAAGGCCACGGGACGGCCACGCGCCGGCGGAGGTGGCGATTTTCGAGCTCTAGGCCGGCAGCCTCCTCCAAAAAAATACGAAAATTCAGAGACTCCTTTAAAGGGATCTATAGGGGTTCCTTTAAAGGGATCCTTAAGGGTTCCTCTAAGGGATCTATAGGCTTGAGGGTTTAAGAAACTCCAATATCCCTTAAACAAAAGGAATATCCCTTTGACCATAGTAAGGATCCTTACTATGATTTAAGGAATATTCAATGAAGGGATATTAGAGTCTCTGGGGAGTCTGTAGGGTTCTTAGATGTTTTTCTTTGGGGCTTAGGGTTTAGGGTCTAGGGTCGGGTTTTAGAGTTTTGGCTTTGGGGTTTGGGGTTTTCAGTTGAGAGTTTAGGGTTTCGGGTTTTAATCATTTCTGGGTCCGAAGTTGTCAATGATCTAGTAAGTACGGCTTTAGCCACTTGGGAAAGTTGGTAATCTCGGGTTTGGTGATTCAGTGTTCGGTAAGTTGGCGATTTAAAATGTTCATGCCCGCTGCTTGACCGGAACCACGCCTCAGGGTCCATCCGCAAGGACGACCGGGCCTGAAGAGGCAAGCAAGGACAGGGACCAAGATGCTCAGAGAAGCCAAGGTCAGAGCTCTGTGGAACTTCCTCGCGGGAGGCGCCGGTGTGTCCTGAAAAGGGTGAAGTCTGAAACTCGTCCTCCGTTTGTTAGTGAGTGGCAATCGAGCTCGAAGCTACGTTGAGGCTCAGGATGCAGTGATTTCTGGCTTGACCCCGTCTGCAGGCCTCGCTGTCTATTCCTTTACACCCCTTGATGGTGGAATCCACTGTACTCCATCAGCAGGTTGCTCAGGGAGGATGTCAGTCTGGTGCCGTGCCAGCTTTTGGTAAAGCCTGCTTAACGATTATTGTGTGCCACCTCATCGCTTGTGTCTGCCTACCTCCGCACTGACAGACGAGCATAGGTGCATTCACGCAGGCATGCGCATGCATGTTAGCTCCGACACATGCGCAAGACCCGCGCAATCGCGACATCACCAAAGTTATAAATCTTAAACCTTAAACCCGAGGCTGCAAACCTTAAACCCTAAATCATTAACCTTTAAGCCGGTATTATAGGCCTGGGAACTCAAAAACGAAGTTACATATCAACCTGAAACTATAAACCTTAAACCTCACAACCTAAAACTATCAACGGTAACCTTGAAGCATAAACCCTAAGTTAGAAACCTTAAGGCTTGAGCATTAATCTTAAAGCTTAAACCTTAAATCATTCACCTTGAGGCGCAGAGCATCATTTATGATCTTTACATCTCAAGCCCTAAATTACGAGCCTCAATCCTTAAACCCCAAATTCTCCAGGAACCCTAAACCTTAAACCTTTAAAACCCTGAACCCCAAATTGTTGAAAGCTTCAGCATCCCGCGGGTCCTGCCCAAAGCCGTCTGTGGACCTTCCACTGGGAATCTGGAAAGATATTTGCAAATCAGCTGAGAAGCATCAACAGCAGCCCGAAGATCACGGAAGCTCCGTGTTGCTATTCGAGTCTTACCACAGGATGCTCACATCGCCCTCTGAGTGTGCTGCTCGTTTCTTGCTTCCGAAGTCATCTGCGTTTGAACGGCCAGAGGGCCTGCGAACCTGCCATCATCATCCGACATAGCATGATTGGCCCTGGCAGCATCAAAGCGGAAAGGAGCGGTTCAGTTCCCAGGGCCCTCGAGCAGCACCCTCACGCCGCAGACCCTAGGTCCTAGGTGGCGCAAGGACCATACACAAGCCAAGAGCCAGAGCCTGCCACAGCACGCCAAGCTGGCAGCAACACATGAGAGCACAACGGCCTCGTACTCAGCAGATTGGGAAGCATGCTGTAATGCCATGGTACGTGGCGGTACGCATTTTCGTGTAACCACTCTGTCCTCATGAGCCACAAGCAGCTGCGATGCTCGAAGCTCATAGAGTTTGGTAGGCTGACCAGTGTGCGCAATCCTAGCATGCAAGGTTTGTGCAGGAGGTCCGTACCCAGCATGCATGCAGCAACAGCCTACATGCAGAGTCGTACAGCAGATTCTTTTTGGCTGGTATTCATGACCTACATGCCTAGCTGGCCTACCTAACTACTGATCCCATGCAACACTTCTCCGTCGTCTTCTGACCTGGCAATCCGCGCACAGACATTGGCATGGTTGACAAGTGAATCAGTCACATGTAAGCCCATAGCTTTTCTGCGGTCCACGTCATGGAACTCAAGTCGCCATCGGAACATCGTTACTCGCAGCAACAGCATATAGCTCCTTCATGAGCTGCAGGTGGAGGCCATTGCTTAACAAGCATCAGACCACATGCACGGTATGATGAAGCCAGCACTTCCTCGCTTGCTTCATGAGGGCACCACTCTTGCATAAAGATTTCTGGGATTGAGAGAGACGGCTGGTGCTGCCAGGCCCCCGGCTTGCTTGCAGCCAGATAAAGCATTCAAATCTCCTTGGCAGCCAACCTCTGAGGCCCTTTTGTATTTATAGACAAAAGATGACAAGAGATAGAACAATATGCTAAAGCAGTACCGTAAAGTCCAGCACCTGCTTGGGCTTTTAAGACCGGTTGTATTGAGCTGTGGGCCTTTCCAGTGATCAAGCTCGGTATTGGGATTTAGCAAGAGCGTGCCCTGAAGATAGTACAGCCTCCTGTTGCTGCACGGGTATTGAAAAAGAGAAGAAGCTCTCATGCATTTGCCTTCTCAGGCCTTTGCAATGCTCGCCAGTCCATGTTCCTTCACGAGTGGAGCTGGCGGGCGCCTAGTCATCGCTCCAGCCAAGAGCTGCTCATACACTCGGTGCGAGGCTGCCCTGGCTTTCGAAGCTCACCTCCCCAGCCTTGCGCTGTTCCCGCAATCGGCGCAAATCCCTCGGATAACTCCAATGCAGGAGGCTATAGGCAATAAGACAAATGGTCCACGGGATGCAAATGGTAGCCGCCATGGCCTTTCCAAGCGCTGTGGCTGAGTCCAACGTGCTGTCCGTGTTGCCATCCTCGCCGAAGTGGTAGCCGAAAAGATTCTGCGCCAAAAGCGAAACAATCACCGGCCCAATGGCGGCCGCTGTACTGCTCTCCAAAGCACCCTCCCAAGCCATGACCTCACAACTTAGCAGCTGCATGTGGATCGAAGGATGTTCCAAATGAAAATGCATTCCTAGCCGATGCTGACCTATGCCTTATGCAGTTTTTGCTTTTCAATGAATTCTGCGTGATCGACGAAACCCCCCCCCACCTTGCAACGGTGCTCTGCCGGCACGATGTCCGAGAGGATGGGAAGATTCGTGCCGATGCCAGCCCATGTGGCGAAGACACCGAAGGAGCCGATGATCGCGAAGTATACCCAGAAGGATCCCTGCCCCGCAGGAACCCCGTAGAACTGCAGGTACATCAAGGGGATTCCTATCGCCACCGTAATCTGTGCATTCAGTGGCCTGCCATGCTGACCCAGTAGCCTTGCCAAGGTGTCAGCGACGAAGCCACCCAGGAGGGCGCCGATCATTCCAGCAGCTGTAAACTCTGCTGTCAGAATTGAAGACTCCCAGTCCTGCAAGCCACAGAGCTTGAAATAGAGCAGGTTGTTCCCCATGATGCTCCATGGAATGCTCCCGAAGATGCCCTGCAACACTAAAATGCTGAAAGATGGGATCGTCAGGAAGCGTAGCACGGCCATCAGCTCCTGCCCAACAGTCCTGAACACTCCCGTTTTGAAATTATCTGGCTTCTCCGTTTGCCGTGGAGGCTCCACCATGCACTTGGCCAAGATCGCTGCCACGGCATAAGTTAGAACACCAGTGACAAAGAACAGGACACGCCAGCCGGCAAGCCTTGCAATGAAGATGTTGGCCACATTGCCGCCGATCAGCGTGGTGACGAGCATTCCAAACATGAAGAAGCTTTGCAATTGCCCGAAGATCTTGCCTCGATGCTGCTCTGGCGTTGCGTCTGCTACCAGGCCAATGCTGACGGGTTTCAGGGTGGCCAGGAAGAAGCCACACATTGCACGGAGGAAAACAAGGGGCAGCATTGAGGACACGAGGGACATGACAGTCACAGCGGAGCCAACACCGATGCAACCAAACGACAGGATGGTCCGTCGTGACAGCACTTGTCGATCGGCAAGGATTCCCCAGAAGGGAGCTGCCAAATTGGCGAAGATCATCTGGGCGGTTGTTAGAATGGCAATCTCGTGGAGGGTGAGGTCGATGTCTCTTTGTAAAGCAAAGAGACATGTGCTGAGGAGCTGCGAATCTACACCTTCCACTGTGTAAGCAGCCGCAAGGCAAAGGAACGTCTTTCTGCTAAGTGCGCTCTTTGCAACAGCATGCACACCGGGAGTATCTTGCTGAATCTTTCCAGGAGTAGCCGCCCCTTCTGTGTTTGATTTCTCCGGGGCCACTACTCCCTCGAAGTCCTCGTTACCAGGTCGTTCGGCCATGGCACAAGTCTACAAGTTCTTCCCTTTGAGCAGAAGGAGGAGCTGTTGAGCTGAAAATGCCTGGCGAGACACCACACATGCCAAGGTCTCTTCCCTCCATCTTTGCTTTGCTTTGCTTGGGGCTTGGGGCGGGAGCAGTCCTCCCTCCATCTCTCTCTCTCTCTCTCTCTCTGAATCTCTCTTGGAGTTGTCTGGGCCAAGCGCGCCGGCATCGGCGTGCGTGGGGCCGCCGTGGAAGAAAGGCAGATGGCACTGTGACGTTCACTTACGCACACGTAGTCCTTCTTCCTGCATGGTATACCCTCGCACTCGGGGCGCATGCGGAAGTCAATGCATGGTGGGACTGGATTTGCTGATCCTCCAGCTCTTCTTGACCACAAGCTCTGCGCAATGCAACCCGAAATCTGCGACGCACTACCACTGATCCATGCGCAATCGGCACGAGCAGCTGCAGGACAAACACGACTCAGAAATAACTGACTTTCACTTGACACACAATCAATCTCACAAGAAAACAGGGCTCCTTTTGCACTACGCCGACCTATGCTCCTCTTCTTTGAGAGCTTGTCTGTCTGCTGAGGCTCTGCATGCACCGGTGTCGACCTCTATGATTCTGCAAATGTTCCCTCACTTTCGCCCTGTTTTCTCCTTCTGTCTTGCTTCTGTCTTTCCTTCTTGCCTTCCTTCTTTGTTTCCAACACATGTAGGGCTTGGCACCTGCTTTGCTTCGTCAGAGCGACCGGGACCGGTCTCTGTCGCTCTGACTCTCTGGCTCGCTTCTGCAGATCGGCCGATGGCAATGGCAGCCGGCCGTGCCTCGAAGTCCGGCGACTGCTGCTGCCGAGCATAGGCTCCGCGGATGTCCAGGACCCCCTCCTCGGCCTGGCGAGGCGAAGCGGTGAAGCGCAGCGGAGCCAAGAGCTCTCTTCCTTGTCCCCCAACCCGAGTGACGCCGCTCATGCCATAGATGTGCAATCTTGCTCGTCATAATCTTGAAATCTCCTGATGTTTCCCATTGTATATGTAGGCTACAAGACAACGACTGAACACTCAGATGGTCGAAGCCGTGACTCGTCAACCTCTAGCGGCCTCATCGCTTCTGGGAGTTCCGCAGCACCCCTCTTTATTCCTGAGGGTTTATGTGGGGTTAAAGTTACGGCGTTTGGGGTTTAACGTTCAGCCTTTAGGGGCGTGAACCCTGAAGACCTCAACCGAAAGAAAAATCAGAGCCCATGCAAACCCGCAAGCCCCTTAGCCCTAAGCCGTCAAGTCGTGCACCCTCAACGCCCCAGAAGGCCCTAACAACCTCCCCAAAATCAGCTTCTGAAACTCAACCTCCAAGAACCTCCCTTAATTCACCCTAAACCGTAAACCCCAAAAGAAATCGTACACCCCAACCCTGCCCTAAACCCTTTTTAATCCTGAAGCCCCCAAAAAGATCCAAAAAGCTCCCCCAAACTTCGGCCTCGGGATCCTCAGAGGGCCGACCGTTCTTCTGGAGCCAGGCCTGACCTCCCCCGGGCAGGAAACTTTAAGACTTAGGGCTCTGGGATTTAGGGTGGTTAAAGCTCTATGGTTAAGGGTTTTTTTTGGGTAAGGGTTTAAGGTTTTCAAAGCAAAGATACCTGCCCTAGACACAAAAAAGACGGGCTTCTCAGTTCTACCGACTTTAGGAAGAGGGTGTACGGGTTAGGGCTTCGGGTTCTGGGGTTGACGGGTTTGAGGCTCTAGGGTTTAGGGCTCAGAGCACATGGGGCTGTGGGTTTAGGGGTAGGGTGTAGGGTTTTTGCAGGTTAGGGGGTTAGGGTTGTTTGGCTTCATGGCATGACATCCGCTCTTGGGTGGAGTTAGGTCTTCGAGGGGGATTTCGAACTTGGGGTCTGTATGATATGCTTTCATGCTGTTACGTTCCTCCATGCTTCTTATGGAGCCCGAGGGATGTGGCTTTGTGTTTCGTACTGTAGCCTCTTCACCCGTTAGCTATGTTTGCGCAACACAGGCACCAAACAGGCTCTCCACTCAATTTCGCCATGCTCGAGCTGCCAGGATGATGCTCACATGCGTCATCCAGATTCAGTTCTCAAGACGTGATATCTTCCAGGAGGCTTGTAGGCTCCGTGCCTCCGCGATAGAGCTTCTTGAACTGCACAGGACAGAACGAACACAGGCGAGGCACCACGTGAAACATGTCTACCACTCGAGCACGCCCGACCGTTGTGATTATGTACCGATGTTGCAGAAATTTGCGCCATCAAAGGCGATGACAACAAGCAGATCGCATCTCTCTCACGTCCGCCGTGGCCCCGAGACACGGGTCGGACAAGATCAAACTGACAGGCAAGCTCTACTCATCAAGGGTTTTCAAGGTGAATCGGAAGCTGCACTCCGAGTACAAAAGCATACGAGAGCAGAATTCGAGACGCATCATCAGGCCCAAACGCCCTGGAGCACACCGAGCATGCGTGCCTCTTCTGGCTTCATCTCACGGGCCTCAGAGTTCCGTGTCTAGCGGCATCATGGCATTCGCAGCTTCTACGTAACAGTTGAAAACGAACATGGAACTTCAACCCATAGCAATGACCACAACATGGAGCATGGCTCCTCCTTTTTACCGACCCACTGCAATGGTATATTCCTTGTGGAACAACTTGACTCGAGGTCGAAGCTTTCACGAAGTCTTTGGCTCCGGTTTGAATGGGCCCCCGGACCAAGGCTGGGCCTGAAAAACATGGGCACTCCCATGTCTCCTCCCCAAGCCATAGAGCTTGTCCCGACCTTCGGGCTGCCGCATGCCCATTTGTCCTGCGTACTAACCCGGCTCCATGCTCTCTCGGCCTCTTCTGGCGCAGAGAGCGTGCTGCGGCCACAAAATGATGTGAGGCCAGAACCAGACACCAGATCTGCAGCTGCTACTGCAACTTTACACCAAGGGTAGTGCCCGAGCACAAAATGCCAAAGCTAAGCTTGAACTCCCAGCCCCCGTGGCCGGGAGCCGGGCTGCATACGTCCCGCGCTTGACCGGCGTCAGCCTGCAAAGCCTCACATGTCGGAAGCAAACTCCTGAAGCTTATGTTTGAGCTTGTTTGAGAGACGCTTCCCTGACGAAATACAACAAACAGAAGTAAGCACCAACACCTACCAGTACCAACCTAGGACCCGTAAGAAACAAAGTTGACTTGTCAAAGCCCGGCCACGGCTCGCCCTCCCTCAGCACGATTGGCTTCCCGGCTGCAGTCCTGTGTGACAACAGGGCATCCGATCATGATAATGATATAATCATACGAACTTTAAATATCACAGTACCACTCGGTAATGACAATGAAAGAACTCGAATCAGTCTGATCACCGCGACAAGACAAGAAGCAACGGCGGCGATGTGGAGGCATGCGATAAGTACGATGAAGGATAGTCAATCAAAAGATGTTGATTGAAAATGACGACAAAAGAACCTACGACACAAAGACAGTGAAGCTGGTCAGTATCCGAAAAAATGACAACGGCCACGAAACATTTCAGTGATCATAATTTCATAGAAACTAATAGCCAAACCCCACTCCGATTTCTTAGGGGAAGCTCCTGGCTTCCGGCTCCCTTCTGCCTCCGTCGCCTCGATGTCAACTGTTTGACAGCAAGTTTATGAGACACCTAGCGAACCGTTCTGTCGTCCTCGGCAGCTCAACCACTGCATGCCAGGGGTGTGCTGGAAAATACCAGTCGGTGTCCTTGCGACACGTGCTGTTCTGCAACGTGAGCGGCTGGGAAATGCCAAATGCCAACCGTTACCGCTCCATAACACATGATTTCGCTTGCATCCGTGAAAGCTACGGTGCCACGGGACTGAACCCGAACTAATTGCCATCACAACAGTAAACGGCCAGCAACTCCTCAGATTCTCAGATCATCCTGCTTCCAAGTATCAATCAGAGCGCTTAATATCCGGAAGCCTGACAGTGACAGCGCAGTTTCAAAGACCATCAAATACTTCATGAAACACCCCCGTCGCAACAGAGCGGCTGAGCAACAGGCGCCGCTTCAGGTTTGGGATGTCGCTCCTTGCATGCATGGGCCCAAGGACCACCGGCGTTTGCGCTTCAGCTGCTGACCGAGGTTGCAGCATCAGGACGGCCCACCTTAGCGGCACAACTCTGCACGGCTCACGTTCTGTTGAAACCCGCCGACTGGCAATGCTTCAGTTGCTATGCAACATGCAACATACATGCAGCCTTCTGCAGAAATCAACCTCCTGCTGAAATCGCCTCTATAATGCTCCTGAAAGCAGGCATTGCCTTCGTTCTCCTGTTCTGGCCAAGTCGCCCGGGCGGGGTCTGCAAGTAAAGGTACGTAGACACTTTGGCCTGATTCCTCGGTTCCGGCTCAGTCCATCAAAACTCATGCAATAGTGTGGTATCACGCATTGTGGGCCAGATTATGACCGCAATAGTCTGCGAGTCTTACCTTGCATGGGTCAACACGTATCAGCACGTAACGCTGCATAGGTGGCCAGCCGGATCTCCGGATAGACATGAGGAGAGATCCGGTGAGGCAGCACCTACCCACAAATCACGGTCATGATAGCAAAAAATCAGCTATGTTGCATGTAAACATGGGCTACGGCCACAGTACTTCCTTCGAGGAGTCTCAAGGGCAAAGAAGCACGTCTCCGAAGCCACTGTTCGCGCTCTTTTTCCGCGATGGCTCTCTGCCAAATTGCTCGTCGTCGTGCTGGTCGGGTGGTCGGGCTCCTCCGCCTGATGCTTCTCGAACGATTCTTCGGAGGCTTGGCGAACTCAGGAACCAGAGCAGTACTCGTGATGGGCTTCCTGCCAGCATCATGTGATTGGGCTGGCTTCACATATTTCGTTGGTGGCAGGGGCTGGGTAAGATCCGGCACGGCAATCTTGCGCTTCACCGCACCACCTGCCACGATGCCTTCTGTTTTCTGCGATGTGGTCCTGGGGTCGGGCGGAGGTGGCAGGGGCTGGGTAAGATCCAGAACCGCAATATTGCGCTTCACAGCACCACGTGCCACGATGCCTGCTGCTTTCTGCGATGTGGTCCTGGGGTCGGCTAGGTCCAATACTGCCAGGGCCTCGCCCAAGGCTAGCCCGAACTGCTGCATGAGGAATTGTGGCTGCATTTTGCGCCTTCCCAAATCTTCCACAGTTGTCTTTGACACTTCAAACTGCTGTATCAATGACGCCAATCTTTCAGAGCTGCTATAGCCGCTTAAACCTTTCGAGAGCAGTTTTGCAACGTCTTTGTCGGCCAACTGCGCTCCATCCTTGTCGTCCTTGGCGGCGACATCAGCCTGCACCAGCATTACTTTGGTTCGGGAACTTATTTGGTTGGACTTTTGGGGGAATTTGAATGCTGTTGGTTTTCTGTAGCCCAGCATCCACCTCTGTGGCACGGTACACACATTCTCTGTTGTTCAAACTAACCACGTTCTTTCCAGAGTCCCGAGGCAGCTGCGGTCGTCCGGCGAGTCGGAAGTCATTTAAACGGCTACCATATTCGAAAGGTGTAAAAATGTGTAAAGTCCTGGCAAGGCCACACTCCGGCTCGTCCGTGTGGTCCTCAATATCCCGTCAGTATATGGGAACGAGTTTGGACATGGTGCCTCCGAAACACTCGAAGTGCCTCAAGCCCTAGCAGCTAGCAGAAGTGCAACGCAAGACTACAAGCACCATCAATGTTTTCAACAACGATGACTGCGATTCGAGGAGCGAGGAATGAAACCACCCAACGATGCGATACCCATGTCGAGATGACCACGACTAATCCTGCTGCTGGTTCGGCACTTGGATGGGAAAGCATGCTCTGGCAATGCTCATCAAAACCCGTCCATGTCAGATGCTACATGCAGGCAAAGCAGGTAGGAGCGCTGAGGACCCGGTGCCTCACGCTTCATGTCCTCATCTTGAGTGACAATGAGCCGCGTGTCCACCTCATCGAGCACGATCACTCGAAGTCGTGACACATCCGGCTTCCCATGAAAAGCCGTGCAGCCCAACCATATTTCTGACAGCGGACTAGATCAACAGATCTTGTTGCCTCACAGCCCTCACACTTGCAAAAAGATCAGCATGGCCTGCGTGAGAGGCGCGGTCGCCGCCTGACTCTCCTCCTGCTGCTTCTGCTTCTCCAGCATCTCGCAACATGGAGGAAGATGCGAGCCAGACATAATGTAATAATCGTGCAGGGTCGTACTAGGAGACACGAACATCGTAGAATGTCACAAGAACGTATGTGCTGCGTTTCATCCCACCCGCACAACAACTAGCACGCTGGTGAGCAGCACTCGTCATATCGTCACCCTCACTTCCAACAGCTTTGCTAGGTGGTGCCTTGAAAACGCTGGAAGCAACGATTTTGGATGATTGCAAAACCCAAAACGCTCATAGCGCCTCAAATCCTGGCGGCGTCCGTGTGGTATTCTATTCCCGCGAGTAAGTGCGGTTGATGGCAGGCGATAACGCCTGATCGCATTTCTGAAACCCACCTGTCGGCGACTGCGATTGATCACAGTACTTAAAAACGTCACCTCATCGATGGCAACTATCGCATTTCTCAAACCCGCCCCTTCAGTAGGCTCTGGCGCTTGATCACATTTCTTGAACCCGTTCCTCAATAGACGACGGCGGTTAATTTATGACACTTGTTGATCACATTTCTAAGACCACCCACCCCCTGATTGGGCCACGAGGCAAAGTCATCGTCACATGTCTTCATCCCGCCTCCTCAGTCATTAGGCGTTCATGGCCGATAGCTGCTGATCGAATCTCTTAACCCGCCCCCCCCATCAGGCGATGGCCGTTGATCACATCTCTGAACACAGCCATTCGATGTGCATCATTGCAGGCGTTGCATGGTCACAAAGAAGCGCCCCCCCAGCGGCAAACACCTGCTTGGAAAGATTCACCTGGCTGCGTTCGACGGCACGAGGTTGTCAAAACAAACGATGGGGCGGTGGGTTGGTGGGTTGGCCCCCTGCTTTCAAACACTGCGCAAAATTATTCAAAAGCAGCTGAAGGCAGCAAACCGGAAAGCAAGAAGCAAAAGCAAACCGAAGCCACAGCCAGACAAAGCCTGTAGGAAAAAAGACAAAGGCAAAAGCAGCCGAAAGCAGCAGTGGAACACAAGAAACGAAAGGAAGAACAGGAAGAAGCACAAGCAGTTCAAGATGAAAGGGTTGCACCGTGCAAAAAAGCCCGCCCACTTGCTTTAGACCCCTAACGCGCGCTTGTCCCCAAA
The DNA here is from genome assembly GCA_003297005.1 of Symbiodinium sp. clade A Y106. Classification (NCBI taxonomy): domain Eukaryota; class Dinophyceae; order Suessiales; family Symbiodiniaceae; genus Symbiodinium; species Symbiodinium sp. clade A. The sequence continues at coordinate 11,923 of BGNK01007524.1, forward strand.
TGCTATAATTTACAAGCAAAGCAGCCCAAGAGCCCAGCCAAAGCCCATCAAATTTCCCAGAAGCGCACAGTGCAGCTGGGGCCCAGTGAGCTCAGCAGGCTGTTTTCGGGCGCCCCCTACAATACTGCTTTCTACGTTTGGTCTATGTTCCGCTACGTTCCGCTGCGTTTCCCTACGTCCCGCTACGTTCCGGTCTTTTTCCCCCTACAATTCCACCGCTACGCTCCGCTACGCTCCGCTACGTTCCGGTTTGTTTTGGGCTTTTCCCCCTACAATTCCGCCTTCTAGGTTCCGCTACGTTCCGGGTTGTAGCCAGAAACCTCAAGACTCCCCGAATAGAACTGCTTAAACAAACAAGAGCCTAGCTGTAGACGACAAGGATAGAGCCAGAGTCCCTGCCTTGGCAGCCTCTGCAGCCTTCGCAGCCTTGAGCTGCTCTCGCTCTGCTGCTTTCAATTCCCGAAGTCTTGGTTCCAAGATTCGACGCTCCTCGGGGGATACAAATTGTCCCTGCCGAATGGAACGAATAAAGCTGTCAGGATTGAGAGGTGGACGACGATACTCCAGCCGGAAAGGTATCTTCCGATGTCCTATGTCGTCCTCACTCTCGGAGTCATCATCTTGCTGCGGCTCAATCTTTGTCGGCTGGGCACCGGTTGCTGGGGCGTTGAAGCTGGCCCGCTCGATCTCAGGCTCCGTCACATCCGAGTCTGAGCTAAGCTGCCGGCGTATTTTGCGAGGTCTCTGAAGGCGTCGATTTCTTGCAGACTGGATGGCCTTCATGCGACCAATCTCGGTCGGATCGCGTAGGGAATCAAACCGCAAGCGCTTGCGGTCATCGTCTGAGTCGTCTGTCTCTGCGAGACGCTTCAACGGAGCAGACTTCTTCGAAGTCGGATCCCTAATCTTGGTCTCGCTGAAGTCTTGCACATCTCCTTCTCCTGCCTTTCTCCTGGCTTTCGGCTTGGGAAGTGGCTTCACCTCGGGACAGGTGGCGGCCACGGCTCCCATCCTCCGCTTTTGTCAAGGGGTTGGTCTCCAGCACAGCGGAAACTGTGAACTACTCACAACTACTCGCTCCCTCTCTTCTGCTTGCTGGGGTGGATGTGAGAGATATCTCGAACAGGCTTCTAGCTGAAGGGCTGACAAGCTGTGCGGATTTCGGCCAACAGCCTGAGCCAATATTCAGCACGCAGAGGGCATGCGCCTGTGCATCCACTCCGGAAAGCCTCTGCAAGCAGGGCACAAGGTCTACGACAAGGATACTCAGGTCATGTGGGTTGCCTGATTCGGATCCCACTGCCAGCAGTTGTCCTTGCCAGGATCCACTTGTCGCTCCGGAATCTTTGCATCGCGGTGAAAGCACCTGGTCGAAGGCTCCGATGTCTCCACGCTCCTTTCGGTGACAGGAAGGATAGAGTCGTCTGCTTCGGTCAGGTGTCCGGTTGGTTGCAAGGCGCAGACGCGAAGTTTTTCAGGTTTTCAGAGACGCAAGTTACGAGGACGCCCAGCCAAGTAATGCAGGAGATTCCTCTGCAACGGTCGTTTTTGCCTTGTCTGGGGACCAGGATGATCGAGTTGAGACGGTGCCAAGGCCCAGAAGACTTTTTACAGGGGAGCAGGACCCAGCCAAGCTGCCGGCATTTGGGTAGCAACGTTCCTCTACTGCACCCCACATCACCCCACCAAACCCCCCGAGGAAACTGATTCTCTTGTTCAGGTTCCTCGAGGTCTCCGCCACCAACTTCTACTGAGCCGTGGATTTCCCAGCCATCCTGACGCAGAGGGAAATGCCGAATGGTCAACAAAAAACTCTCGGACATCACAACAAGGGCTTGGAGGCTTCAAGGGCAACTCGCACCTCGCCAGGGTCAAACTGGATCTCGAAGGGGTTTATGACATCCTAGGTGCAGGTCGAGGCATGTCGAGGCATGCCGAATACCCAGAGTCACCGCAACACCAGCTGCCAGCCAAGATGCCCAACCGAAGGCGGAGGCTGCCTGGCCCAATCACAACAACTCAGCGCAGGAGGATAATCGCACAAGCTTCACCCGTGTTCCGAACGCTTCAGACCGCCTGCATCGGCGGGCATTGCTCCGGCCAGCCGGAGCCTTGCCTCCGCTCCACGTAGCTTCGCCGCGCTGGCACCTCCCGGCATATGGTGGGAAGGCAGATGGCAGAGAAAAGGAGATGCTCCCAAACGAGTACACAGATCAGGCCCAAATAAATCGTTGAAGACACTCGTAGCAGCACACCCGCAAAGACTCCCCATGCAAGACGCTAGAAGCATTCAATGAATACTAGTACACACTACAGGTAGACGAAGGACCCTTACCAGGGCACTGGATGCGGCAGCTCCGAGTGGAAGCGGAAGTAGCGCAGCACGCTTGGAACGGAAGAGCTGGAAGCTGCAGAGCCGGCAGCACGGGTGGCAACTTTGGCCTTGCATCAACAATCAAGTGATATCTGATCTGACAACTCTCCGTTTCTAGGGCGAGTCTAGGATTCTGATCAATGGGCACTCGCTGCTCGTACTCAATGAAGAACCAAGCCCAAAAGGCGGGCTCTGAGGCTCCGGCGACCCGCGCAACTACCAGCGACCCCAAAGCGGACGAACCCGCCAGGTCTAGGCGGAAGCCTCGCCGGCTTCGCGCCTCAGGGCTACCAGAAGCAGAATTACCGTCACGACCGCACCATCATCACCAGTGTCACAACGTAGCATTAATGATGATCAAATTAACCAACATTATGATGCATTGCTGCTTCATACACCCTGGAGAGGCTTTAACCCGATGCCCCAACTCTCTACGTACTACCTATGTGGCATAGCTGTGGCATCATCAGCGGCACCAGCCGAAGTTTAGTCATGGGAGTGCCAGAGCGATTTTGTCGCAGTCGCATCGTCAAAGCAGCAGCAGCAGCAGTAGCTGAGAGAGGAGCAGCCGCACGATGATATTCGTCATTGATGCTAGGACTTTTCCTCTAATTACTGCTTGCCCTTACGTCTGCTTCCTGCTGGTGATGCTTACGCTACCGAGGCTGGAGCATTCTTGTCTTCACTGTGAAGACAACAACTAACAACAAAACTGAGCATAACAGCGAACGTGGCAGTCGCAACAGTTATACTTCGAAGGCCCCTGCCCCAATGACTGCTCTGAAGGATCTCAAGCAATCGGGTCACCTCCTTCGGCTTCACCATCTTCGCACGACTAGGTGTCTGCGATGCCAGTGCATCTGCCGGGAGTGCATCAACGAAAGAAGGAGGCCGGAGGCAGACAGGGCTCTTGCACACAGCAGCACACAGGAAAGTTTTGGCAGCAATGGTGATGGTGCATACGCACATTATGATGATGATGACGATGATGATGATGATGCCTAGTGACGGTTACGATAATGGTGATTATGATGATGAAGACGATGATGGTGATCATGTCGCCGATGGTGATTCTGATGATGAAGATGATGATGGTGCTGATCATGATGATGATAGAGTGACGAACCAAGCACCACGGCTCACAGTGCGGGGCCCCTGGGCTTTCTTTCGGGGTTGTGGCGGGGTTTTCCTTTCTTGTTTGAGGAGCCTTCCGCCCACATGCCATGGAATCCGATGATGACGCTGATGATGCTCGGTCTGCTGATAGGCGCGGCAATGTACCGGCAGGGCCACCACCACCCCAGCCTGTCAATGCCGCTGCTGAAGAACGCGACGACGCAGCCGCGCATGGAGACGACGACGAGGCAGCTGCAAATGCAGCAGACGCCGACGACGGTGACACAGACACCCGGTCGGTCACCAGCTCCGACACGCCACCCGTCCAGCGCATCAAGCGCACCATGGTGGATGAGCTGCTCACCCTGGAAAAACGCCAACGACGAGAGGAGGTGGCGGATATGGACCTCCAAGCGGTGGCTGATCTGGGCAGACGGGTCCTGCGTGGGCCATACCTACGCCGCTGGCAAGGCATCGTTGCAGCACAGCCCCGATGGGCATGGGACCCTGACGCGGCTGGGCCGATCGATGATCCGGCGCATGAAGACCTCGACGACCTGGTCCTCGGTGATGATGCCTTACGAACTGTACAGCGCTGCCTGGCTTTGGTCTGGCGGCTTCAGGTGCAGGAGGACAACCCGTTCCTCAGCCAAAGGCAACTGGG